>CAUYPO010087533.1:0-20860 GCA_963574435.1 Cheirogaleus major | reverse complement strand
GGGCATGGTGGCGCATGCCTGTAGTCCCAGCTACTTGGGAGGCTGAGGCAGAAGGATCGCCTGAGCCCAGGAGTCTGAGGTTGCTGTGAGCTAGGCTGACGCCACGGCACTCCAGCCCGGGGCAACAGGGTGAGACTCTGTCTAAAAAAAAAAAAAAAAAAAAGGCAACTTTAGTGACTGCAAAATTTGCTTCTTTAGATTACCTCATTCTCCAAGGACACCAAATAAGTAAGACGTCCCTGTACCTTAGGTCTCTGCACTCGTTCCAATGTCACACCTGTTTGCTTCCCGTTAGCCACAACGTCCCCACACAACCCAAGCTCAATGTTTACCTCCTATGTGCTTTTATAGCCAAATTTGCAAATCCCTGCATAGTTCCTGAGGAAATCCAAAATAGTATTTGTGATGGGAAACTGTGGTGTTTGTTTATTGTTTTAAAAGGCTAATACTGTAACTTGTCTTTCTTAAGTTCTTTGGAGCAAAGCCTATAATGTTCTTTCTAAATCCTCCTGCATCTAATTCAGCATTCTGATCACTACAGATGCTCAATAAATAATTTATGTTGAACTACAATGTCTGTTAGGATCATCTTAAATTCTAAAATGACTTGAGATTTCCTCACTTACCCGGACACCAGATGAACACCAGCATCCCCAGCTTCTGCAGAACTGGCGATTGAGAACAGGTGATCAAAAGTCTCTCTGAACCACTCCTTCTGCTTGGGAATGGGTGTGTCTGCAATCACGGAGCAAAGCAAAGTGGAACAGAAAGGAAAATGATGATAATGACAGTGCTTCAGATAAGCTCCTTCCTAGAAACGGGGAAAACAGGGAGGCAGGGAGGAACATTTGTATAAAGTACCACAATGTGGAGGATCCGTCAGCAACCATCCGTGTCTGCTCATATAATGATTAATTGATGGATGGGAAACAAGCCAATCACAGGAAAACCTAACATGTGAGCCAGTTAGAAGGTGGTCCTTGGCACTAGGTATATTCCAGAGGTCGTCAGAGGGTCTGTAACCAAGCTGAGCAGAGGTTAGTTTACAGCTGAGAGATCCGGCTGGCTGCACAGTTGAGGCGATAGGACGAAGGACACAGGGCCTCTTTCCTGGGAGCTGAAATGCAGTGGATGACAAGGACAGGTCTGGGGGGCCCAGGTCAGCCGGGGCAGGGAACAGATTGCATGTGGATGAGAAGCCCAGGGAGCTCGCCCTACAAGGAACGAGGGGAGAGCCCCCTGCAGCCGGATTTCCCTGCCAGGGCAGCCATTACCCTCTACACCATGGACTCAGGGACCAGCTCAGAGAAGCATTCCTGAGGCCAGCAGGGTGTGTGGGGTCCACACCATCCCCCAGGCATCCCTGCTGGGTGATGGACCTGGACACAACTTCTGGAAGGGTCCCGGGCCTGTCAGGGAGGAAACAAGAGGCAGGGTTTATGCCCCCAAATAATAGTGTCCAGTGTAGGCAGAGAGAGCAGGCATAACCCAAAGTCACAGGCAAATCCAGCTGGAACTATGTGGCCATCTGATTCCTGCAAAAAGATCATGAGAGAGACCCTTGGAAACATCTTGCTCCCCACACAAAGCCCCCAGGTCAGTGAGGGCACTTTAGTAGTAGAGTTTTAAAACAATTCACTTGTTTAGAGCCAATAAATATTTCTTAGTATTGGATCTGTACTGTTGTCTTTAAACATGTGCCCATGTGAACTCAACGCTATATTCCAAAATTGCAGACCAGGGCTGCAGGTTTAGAAATAAGGAAAAACCAAATGATAAGCTGCAGAGAAAACTAAATTAGACCTCATGTGGATTACATCCCAGCAATCTGTGCCAGCGTATGGGGCTGTATTGAAACGCATCCCTCTTCCCACCCCAAGCCTTAAAGACAAACAGTGGCTGAGACTCACATGCTGCAGAAGTCATCCCCAAAGAACAGATAATTCCCGTTCAACCGTGGGTGAAGCAAGCCTGGCAACATAATTCATGTTCAAGTGCTGGTAAAACAAAACTGTAGCCAGAGTGGCGGAAATACTAGCAAATGCTGATATAGCACTTACCATGTGCCAGGCACTGTTCTAAATTCTTAACATATATTAACTCACTTAATCCCCACAGCAACCCTATGGGACAGGCAAGGTCCCCACACGGTATTGACATTTATGAGTACAGGAGATATTTAGTAGTGAGGTTGATCTGAATAGTGTCTAGGAGAGAAGTCCAAAGAGAAGACCAAAGTCTTTATCCAGCAGGACCAGGGAGAGAAAGACCCAGGCCAGGATACCCAGCCACCTGGCGAAAGACAGCCCAGGCCTCGAAGGACTGGATGAACTCTCAGATGAGCCTCCCTTTTTGAAGATGATTCCATGACTACCAGGCAGTCTTCTGACCACTCAGGCCTGATACGAGCAAGGGAGACCCTGGAAAATAGACAGAAGGACTCTAGTCCCAAGAAGACACCTCATGTGAGCAGGCATCTAGCAAACACACGAGGCTCCTGTGTTTGTTTCCTGGGAGGCAGCTCCCAGGAGCTGACCTAGCCAAGGTCCTGAACCTGCGATGCTGCAAGCAACCAGAAATTCCCGTCTGTTCAGGGTCCCTCTCATAAACACCAGCAGACAGGTAAAGAATCCCACAGAGCCAAGGAAAACCTCTCTCATGAAAAATAAGAACATCACACATACAAAAAAAACATAACTTGGAGATGACAGAAACTATGTAGGGAGAAAAACTTTGACTAGTATCTTCAGAAGATAAAAAGGGCATTGTAACCATATGACACAAATAGGATGTTATCACAAAGGAAAATTCAGAGGACAAAATAAAAGCTTTGGAATATTAAAAATGTTATAGTAGAAATAAAAAATTCAATAGCAAGGAAAAAGATAAAATTGGGTAAATCTTGAGAAAGGAAAATAGAGATAGAAATAGAAATAGGAGAGGGGAAAAGCTAAAGGAATTGGAGGACCCGTCCAGGAGGCCCCATATAACAACAATTCCACAAAGAGTCAGAGATGTCGGGAGGAGGAAATTAACAATTGAGCAACTGAGAGGCTGCTTCCTGGACTGCAGAAAGGTGTTTCCAGATTGAAAGGACAAGGTGATTCTCATATTCCAGATTGTTGCTTTATGTAATCAACCTTGTAAATTACTTGACTGCTTAAACTATGTGCACATATAACTTTGGTAAAGAATAAAAACTAAAATTAAAGGGAAAAAAAGAGAGTGGAAACGAGGAAGTGGGGACAGTGTGTATAAACCTCGTTAGCTGCAATGTGATGTTGGTTGATGCTGTTTCCCTCCTCTCACTGAATGTGTAGAAGGCAGAATGCAAAGGATGCATGGCTGGGTTCAAAGATCAGTGCATCTTCAGGCCTAAATACATACCGACTAATTGTTTTTGTACTGACTTAGAAGTTAGGATAATTTTAGTTCCATTACAAGTAATTTCTGAAAGGCTTAGAGTCACCAATTGTTTAGTCCTCAGTGCTGCTCATCAAATGCTTCTGCTCTGCATCTGGGGACCTCACAGAATCACACCTGCTGCCTCCTTCTGTGGGGTGGGGGGTCGTGACTAGTTCTACCAATGAGCTGTCATCAGACGTGTCGAAAGTCACTTCCAGACCAGAGCATTTAACCGTGATGCAAGACCCTCAGAGCTGCCTTGCCCCCCCTACCCTGCACGTGTGCTGCAATAAATCAGTATGACAGCTGCTCCACGGCTTGGGTGCCTGGGTGACAAGCCGCACCCTTGCTGATGCTCAGCCCACATACAGCGTGAGCAAGAGCAAACCTTTGCTTTTTCAGCTGCTAAGATTGGACGTTGATTTTGTCCTGCGGCATGACTGAACCTTTCCTCAGAGATGACCCAACAGGATGCTACAACTGCATGCTGCACTTACGCACACAGCCAGCTGTGTCTGCTGGCAGAACCCCACCAACATCCTTTCATCCCACCTCTATCGTCTCTGACAGAGGAGCTGGAATCTCTCTCACCTGGATAAGCGTGAGGAATAAGCATCCCAGCTGCCACATCGCTGGTGGTGTCAGGAGTGAACTTGTCTGAGATGACCGTCACGGAGCATCGGGGGGCCAGTCTGGACACGCACACTGCGGTGGAGAGCCCCGCCAGGCCTGCCCCAACCACCGCCACCCGGGCCTTGTCCATGGGCCTGTGAGGAGGGACATGTGGGCTGCACGCCTTGTCTCAAGGATTATTCCATCCAGACAAAGTCTGGCCCTGACAGTTCCTCCCTTAGGTCTTCAGCCTCTCAGAAGAAGACCTCTCCTGTTGGTGTTTCTTTCTTTCTTTTTTTTTAACCTACCCCCACCGTCCCCAGCCCTGTTGATGTTTCTTGTGGGATAAAGAAGACAACCCTCTAAACTCTCTTCCCGTTAAACACTGGGGTATAGGCAGCAAGGTCTCTACGGGCTTTCAGATGTTAGCACAAAACTGGACTGGGTTTGCCTTTAGAACACACGATTGGTTGGTAGGTCTGCATTTGGGGGGAGATTTCTACTCATTCTTCCCCTTTTCTAACCCGTTTTCCCTGTGGGCACAACCTAGGGACGGTTAGTGAGGTGAGCCGGGTAGGCTCTGCTCCCAGAAACCACCTGGGGAGCAGTCAGGAGTGGGCATGACCCGTGAGCAATTTAGAACTCAACTCTCACTGTTCACAAACGTGCTTTTAATGATAAGGACGTTACAGAAAGTTTGAGTGACTGAACTCATCATCTCCTCGGCCATCTGCCCCGGTCACTGTCCCCACCCTCTACCCCCCACACCTGAACTCCCCCAGCCCTTGGAGAGCATGCTTCCAGATAGGGAAACCTGCATTCCTGCCTGGACTCGGTCCCGGACTGGTTCTGTAACCTGGGGAGTGGCCCGTGGTCTCCTAGCCTCCACTCCCTCAGTGTAAAACAGACCGATGGATTCTTGATTAGCTCCTTTAAGTGGTAACTAAGGCAGACTCACTGAGCTTGTCCCATAAAATGGGCTCCTGTGAGAGTCTGGGTGGATGTGCAGGAGCCCAGGCTGGGCATCCTGAGACCAGCACCCTGCGTGGGGACGAGGGCTGCCGAGGGCTCGACACCCGCCCACACCCCCCCACTGGGCCCTGCTCCACTGTCAGCTTCCCTGCCTGCCTCGGCTAACCTGTCTGTCTGTCCACACCTGCTCACGCTCTCTAACTCTCTCTGTATGGCTCGGGTTTAAACTCTGGGAGGGAAAATGCAATTGTCCCAGGTGGTCATTGTCACCCCTGTTGGACAGAGCGCCAGCCCTAGAGCAGCCTATTGGGCTAAGCCAGCCTATAAATCTGCCCTGGGCACAGTTGTCCTCCTCTGTCCAAAGAGCAGTGGCCAGGGCATTGTGAACCATGGCCTCCCTCACACGGAGATGCGCCTTTGCTGGGGGGTTGGGGGTCGTGAGTAGTCCCTCTGCGGGGGCCGTGGGCAAACGTGGGCTTGGCTGTCGCTGGTCTCTGCTTTCTCTTCTGGTTCTGAATATCTCTCGCACTGTGAGACTTTAAAGCCCTCCAGTGGGGTGTAATGTTATTTCTGTTCCTCAAGCAGTCTATGCGTTTCTACAGCCATTTGTTAATCTGATTGCTGTCCCATGGGCTGCCCAGCCGAGGGAGCAGGCCTGCCAGGGCCGGGACAGGCCTGAGGAGCACAGCCCCTCGAGTGTTCCCTGGAGGCAGGAGGCAGCCACCCATGCCCAGAGTGTGTGGCTTCACTATTTCACATCGGCCTCCTCTTACAGCAGCTCTCTCAAAATAGCTGTAATAAATTGAGAGGGAAGGCAGTCTGCGGCTTAGAATGCCCAGCTGCCAGGGAGGAGAGGAGTGAGCTGGCAAGGCGGGTGCTTCCTGGCACAGTGACCTTTCAATCACTGTCCCCTGAACCTACTAAGACATACCCCTAAACTCCCAGAGTATGGACAGAAAGACCCCTGGGCCCAAAGCAGGAGGATTCAAGTACCTGTCTCTGAAAAAGCAGTCTTGGAACCACCGAAGGCTCTGGCACCAAAACTTGTTTTCCAGTGACTGGTTGGTCTCATGCCCTGAGAGACGGAAGCAAAGCAAAACTGCTTCCCATTGGGGAGTTTATTAAGGACATTCCCTCTAATCTTACTCTCCATTGGCCCATGCAGCTGTGTCTCTGTCACTCATTACCCTGGAGAAAGGAGCAAGTGACCTCAACTCATGAGCTCTGGGAAGCCGTCTCTGCCCAGTCCCAGGGAGCAGGTTCCCTTTCTGGTCTGCACACTCCACCTCGCCACCAGCCTGAGATTTCTCCAGCTGATTTGGAGGTGTGGTAAACAATAGGAGAGCCTGTCCAACTTCCAGCAAGTTCCAGCCAGAAGCCAACACCAGTTATCTCATGTGGCTGCCCAGAGCGAGCCGCAGTCTCCCGATGGGTGCCTAGCCCTGCTGGGTCAGTGGGGGCGGGGCAAGGAGTGGGCAAGGGCAAAGCAATGTTGTTGTCAGTAAGATGATGACCCGATTAAAGCTGAAAAAACTATTCAGGAGATAATCCGGGATAGGACCCAAAAGATTCTTTAGCTCACATATTCAAACAAGGGAACCAATATTTGCCAAGTGTCTACTGAGCACAAGAAACTACACACTTCGCAGCCGATTAGTTTATTTCCAGACAGGTGTTTAATGTACCAATATAGAAATAATAAAATTTTAACTAATATATATTTAGCATCAACCATGTGCTAGACACATGTATGACACCATGTCACATAACCACTCTATGAAGTAGGCACTATTAATATCATCCCCATTCTGTAGATGAACAAATTGAGGCTGAATAAACAAGGAAGGGCCCAGGGTCTGTCAAGCCCAGTCTGAAGTTCAGACTGCAAGGCTCAGGCTCTTAACCAAAGTATGCACTTTGGTGTCAGGCAACCTGTTTTACCTTGAGCAAGTCACCTAACTTCTGAGTTTGATTCTCTTTCTGAAAATTGGGAACAAATCAAGATTTCCCTTGCAGGAAGTTGTAAGCCTCTGATAAGTCAAGATACGTAAAATTCCTGGTAAGGTGGACCAAGAGATAGAAGGGGAAAACCCCACACTGTTTTTTCTCGTACCATACTTGCTACTCTCATAGTCACTGGATGTAGAACATTTCTGTGACCAGAAGTATGGGGCTGTTTCCCCCACACCCCGAGCAATCACTTCTGCAGATTCTCTAGCGGACATCAGCCAGGCGTCCTCTAACTCAATGCACTTCTGACGCTAGCTACCTCGCCTGAAGGTGGCGACAGATCCCACAGGTTGAGGCTCAGTTACAGGAGACTGCCTCCCCCCTTTCAGATGCCAATCACAAGCCCCAGGCTGTGGCCTGTGCTTCTGACCAATGGGCTATAAATCGGGGTTCCCGCGACCCTTTCCTCACGGGCAGCTGATTAAGGTTCAATTTGCTAGGGCCGGTCACAGAACTCAGGGAAACACTTTACTTACATTTGCCAATTTATTGATAAGGACGTCAGGAAGGATACAGATGAACAGCAGGTGGCAGAGATGCACAGGGCAAGGCCTGTGGGGAGGGGTGTGGAGCTCCCATGCCTCTCCGGGGCACCATCCTCCAGGAACCTCCACGTGTTCAGCTATCTGGAAGCTCCCCTGCCTGTCCTTTTGGCCTTTTATGGAAGCTTGTCTACTAGGCGTGATTGATTAAATCATTGACCATTGGTGATCAACTTCACCTTCAGTCTCCTGTCCCCTCTTGGGCCTCAAACCTCTAATTATGCCTTGGTCTTTCCAGGTGACTGGCCCCATTCTGAACCTGTCTAGGGGCCCCCAGCCACCAGTTATCTCATTAGCATAAAAAAGACACTCATATCACTCCAGAGAGTTGAGATGAAGATCAAATAAATATATTTCACAATAGCACAGGTGGTGTCATATTTTATTGAGCAGCTATCATAAAAAAATCAATCAACAAACATTTGTAGAGCAGTCACTTTGTCCAAGGCATACTGTAAGGGCTATAAGAGACTTCAGGATTTCTATGAGGTTTTGTCCCTCAAGAAAGGAAGCAAGGCAGTCCTCTAACAACCAGCACAGATGCGTTATGAGGGGCTGTGAGGGCCCAGGAGAGAGGGGAGTATGGTGGACTCACATGGGCCCAGGGGAGAGGATGGCAAGTGAGGAAGGCTCCAAAGAATCTGTGGGATTTGGATGGACAAAGGAGAGGAGGGAGAGAAAACTCAGGAGGGAGAAGGGTGTGAGCAAAGCCTCAGAGGCAGGAAGCTCAAGCGAGCTGAGGAAGGGGAAGGTGTGAGCAAGGGCAGAGTGTGAAGTGCAGGAAGCAGGCCAGGCTTGGGGCTGCGTTCAGCAAGTGGTGGCAGCCACAGAAGGTATCTAGGAAGGCCCCTCCGTCCCCCTGCCCGGGTCAGGGCTCCACTTTCCTCTGAAAAGCAAGAAGAGGTGAATGTACTTAGAAATGAAACCCAGAAAGAAAGTTTCTTTGTATATGGATAAGACTAATAAGTCCTTTATCTTTCTCTACTCAGAGCTGTAGCAATATGACTAGAATGAGGGCTCATTCAGAAAACGGACAGGAAAACCGGCATGGGCATCACTGAGGAGAGAGCAAACACATTCCTGGGGACCATCTGGTGGCATCTAGTGCTATCACCTCACAGGTGAGTGGCCAAGGTCCCGAGAGATGACGCAGTCTGCCTGAGACTGCAGGCGAGCTGGGCTTCACAGGTCCCCCGCCACCAACACTCTTTCAGAAACGTTTGAACTTGGGCTGCGGGGGTCCCCAGAACCTCACCTCTGCAGCGCATTTGGGGCCTCCCTTCCCACCCCGTCCCTCCTGCTCTGCCGTCCCCGGGTGTTGATGGCTTGTGCTGTGTTAGCCTTGCTCGTGTGCTGGATGCCAGTGAACTAAGGGCCTGAAGCCAACAGAACCTGCATTCCTCGGAGGACTGTTGGAGCCAGGCTCAGGGGCCGGGATTCCCACGCGTACAGCAACAGGTCAGGACAAGGCGGCAGGGAAGGTGTGAGCCAGGGCGGCTCAAGCCTCTGCTATATTGGCAAGTAGCCCTGATTCCAGACACAGAAGCAGTGCAGTTATCATCGAACCCTTCCTCCTCATAAAGTAAGACTTTCAAGACTTACTTATTAGAACTTCCATGAAGCTCTCTAAGGTTTGGTGCCTGATGTGGTGGGTGGGCCCAGAGAGAGGTAGGGAATAAATGATGAAAATGAATTGACTTGGAGAACTAGCAGTTGCCAGTAAAATACCAGTCCACTGTAGACTTCAGAGATAAAAATAGCACCATTACTGACTTCTGGCAAATTCAGACATGACAACAAACACCTCCAACTCCAAGACACTCCACTGGGGGAAGATGCAGAAGACGTTGGCTTCCATAGTCAGCCTTTACAATCTTAAATCAGAAATTGCCCCTCTTCACCACATACAGGAATTTGTTACACGCCCCTTTGCACACATCATTTTGTAGAATGAGCCTTTTGCATTTCATATGTTTTCAATAAATATTTGAAAGGGGACCAGCAGAACTGAGCATGTGGTTGAATATATTCAGAGCGTATTTTGAGTATGAACTTACCCAACAACACACTTTTAAAATGTGATTTGGGGGGAGATTCAGCTTTTGTGGGGTCTGAAGTTTGCATAGTTTCAAGAGCCCTCTTTAAAGTAAAAAATACATACCAAATCATGAAAGAAAAAAATGCCCATGACCACTTTGATGGCATCTGACAGAGGAGGAAATTGATAGAAGGAAAAACAGAGTGGAAAAAGACAGTGGTCTTAACTGATTACAGTGAATATCTTACTTTTGTAAAATTTATTTAATGCAAAATTTTACAGAATCTTATGACCAAGTGAACCCATTACCAAGGTCCCTCACAAGAGCCAGTGCAAGTGAAGGGGCCTGACGTTCACGCATCGTTGGCGTCAGAGTTAGCCTTCCCTGCCACTATTATGGACCAAACATAACTGCCAGGTCACTAGGGAGATGGCAGTTATCTACAGATGACAAAATTGCAGAGTCCACAGGGGAGGACAACAGTACACTGTGGGGCACAGTCAACTCAGGACAGCAACAGCATGGTGGAGCACTGACAGATGGGTCCCAAATGCCCACTGGCCAACACCGAGACTGGACAGGACACCTAACAAGTGGTGGAATAGTACACAGAGAATGAATGGAGAAATAGCATTGTAAAATACCAGGCCTGTGCAGGGTGGCATTAAATGATGTAGATGTATTATTTCATTTAATCTCCACGTTCCCAAAAGGGACATTGTATTATGATCCTGAATTTCCAAATGAGAAGACTGAAGTAAAGAAAGTAGATTTGCTTAATCAGAAGGGCTTTTAGCCAAGCTTTTTAGTTCACAGAATTCCACTGCCTCTCCTGCTTCACTGCCTGTCAAAGTCAAGTTAATGCAGGGAACTTAGTTAAGTAAAACCGAGTAACAAGGGCACCCGCCTGAAGCTTACCTACTTGTATGTGGCTTGTTCTCTGACCTTTCCAATGCTGTGGTAAAGTACTCCTTGAAATATTCACAATCAGAGGCAGCTATGATGTGTTATGATTAGGTTCCAGCTATTACAGAGATACATATGTCATCACTATTTTCCGAGTATCAAATCAGAAGGCTGCACATATTAAGTCCTGAAGGAACAAGAGATGTTCAGCTTCCTGTATGATGAATATTTGAAAATTGTCACAATGAAAAGCCTAGTTTTTCTCCCAATAAAGAAAATATTTTTATCCTTTTGAATTAAAAACACTTTTATCAATGTTGCTGGATCAACATATAAAAATTAATCATATTCTTATATCCCGGCAATATGCAGTTGGAAAATATAATTATTAGAAACTTAGCATTTCTAATTGTAATGGACATTTATAACTAGGAATAAATATAACAAAAAATGTGGCTGGCCTTTATAGAGAAAATTATATTTCATTGAAAGATATCAAAGATGAAAAAGTAAATAGAGAGAAGAAGTAAATAGAGAGGTAACCCATGACAGTGGATAAAAGAGTCAATACTAGAAGAGTAACTTTGCCCTACATTAATCTAAAAATTTAACTCAATTCAAATTGAAAGCATGATAGGCAGTTCAGTAGCATCAGTGGCAGTGTAGTCTCCTGGGGTTTCTGGTCAGCAACAAATGTGGTTTCGGCATAAGCAGTACATACAGAAAGTACATGTCTGTCAGCTCCCAACCCAGCCATGGTGGCAGCTTCCTGATATCTTGGTAACTTCTCCTTCTCTATTTTGTTCCACCAGTCCTTTCTACACTTTTCTGACTAAATCTTGCATTAAATTCCTTCCTCTCTGTTTGAAATATTTTGGATGGTTTCTGTTTTTCTGACTGGAAATTGACTGCTGCAGATATACATACATGGATGTTGTGGTCTGAATGTTTGAGGCCCCCCCCCAAATTCATATGTTGAAGCCCTTACCCCCAATGAAATGGTTATTGGAGATGAGGCCTTTTGGAAGATAATTAGGGTTAGATGGGGTCATGGAGGTGGGGACCTCATGATGGGATTACTGTCCTTATAAACAAGAGACATCGGAGAGCTTGCTCTCCCACGTGCATGTGTACAAGGGGAGGTCACGAGAGCCCACAGTAAGATGCTGGCCACCTACAAGCCAAGAGAAGAGGCCTCAGAATGAAACCTACCTTGCCAGCACCTTGACCTTGGGCTTCTCGGCCTCCAGAACTGTGAGAAATAAATTTCTGTTATTTAAGCCACCCATTTATGGTATGTTGTATGGAAGCCCACATTGACTAAGACAATGGGCAATAAAAATGTAAAGAAATGCCCCCAAATTCGTGTGTTGAAATTCCAACCCCCAGAATGTAATATATTTGGAGATGAGGTCTTTAAAGAGGTGATTAAAGTGAGGCTGTTAGCATGTGGCCCTAATCCATTATGACTGGTGTCCCTACAAGAAAAGGGAGAGACACCAGGAGTGCCCATGCACAGAGGGACAGCCACAGGAAGAGGCAGCAGGAGGGTGGCCAGCTGGAAGCCAAGGGGAGGCCTCAGAGGAAGCCAACCCTGCTGGCACCTTGATCTTGGACTTTCAGCCTCCAGAACGGTGAGAAAATAATTTTCTGTTGTTGAGGACACCCAGTTGGTGGTATTTTACAATGACAGCCCCAGCAAACTAATACAGAATATAAAAATAAAGTCAAGAACATATCAAATATTAGCTAAGAGGAAAAATTTAAATGATAGTAGAAAAACAGGCTGAGATAAAATAAACAGGAAACAAAATAAGAGATAAGAGAAAGGCTAAAGAAATGTCTTCCTCCTTTCTTCTCACATCTGTTTGTTTTGTTTTCTTTCATAAAGGGGGGAAAGTTTTTGGGGTTTTTTATATTTATTTATTTATTTTATTATTTATTTATTTTTACAAGTGGAAACTCCACATGAAGAACTGAGCAATTACCCAGGGAGCTGAATTAATATAAAAAGTCTATAATTCAGGTCAAATCTCTCCTTTTTTCCCTTAGCAATGCTTTTTTTTTTTTTTTTAACTCACATCTATATAATTGCCTTCTTTTACTTGCCTCTGCAGATAACACCAATACTTCATCAATTTAATGCACTGGATGTAAGACACATCCAACAGCAAAATGTCAAGAGCAAAGAAAAAAGAATGAACTTATGATTTAACCATAGTAAGAAAAAACCCAAAACCTCTGGGAAACTTACTGTAAATCTGAAATGCATTCTTCCAACAGATAAGACTATGACACAATTTGCCCCTGAAATGTCCAGGATATTAAACTATTTTTGAAAGACTACGGTTTTTATGTTTTGTTTTGTTTTTGTTTTTTGGTAGAGACGGGGTCTCGCTCTTGCTCAGGCTGGTCTTGAACTCCTGACCTCAAGCAATCTTCGAGCCTCAGCCTTCCAGAGTGCTAGCATTATGGGTGCAAGCCAAGACTATGGTTTTAAGTGAAGTTGGGGAAACAAAATTTAGTAAAAAAAAAGAGTAAATATCATCAGGTAAATTACTTTTAAAGAGGCAAGAATACTTGCAAAATTTTTGACATTGGCAGCAGATCCAGACGGCACTTCAAGTCAGTTTCCTAGATGATCTGCAAACTGGAAAAGTTTTTAGTGCACCAAAATGCCACAGTTTCTCTGTACTATGAGGGAGACTTATAAAGAGGATTTGGTAAATAAGAATATCAGACTAGAAAACTCACTCTTGGAGCCTGGCAGGTGTGTGTCCCTTAACCAGACCAAACACAAGCACATTTGTCTGCACATTCAAGCCTTCTTGGCTCAAGGTGCTGAAAGCAAGACATCTTTTTTGTAGCTCTAGTTTTTTATGGTTCAGTTATGAAGACAAACATTTTTGACAGAGCATTTCTGAGTAAGACTTGTATTTAGAACTATGATTCTCAGAAGAGGGGAAAGAATATCAGAAATGGAATCTTCAAGGGGCTTTGTCAAAAAGAAACCCACTCTCACATGGCCCCTTTCCAGGTGACAGCACCTGGAGAAACGGGGAGGGGCAGCCGTGGTACTGATGGGAACACGTGTAATCCCTCAGGCCTGCGTGGTGGCGTTGGAGGGGGGAGAAGGTTGAGAATCAATGACATAGAAAAAAAAAATGTTGAAAAAATACTTTACAGTGATAGGAAAGCAGTTTTTAAAAAATGAGAATTCTCATCTTGGTTTTTAAATTTATTTTACTTTTACAAAACAATTGTTTCAAAACTTTCTTACAAATTTTTTTTTAAAAGACACATAAACAACATGCAGGAAATGAGAATAATACTCCTATAATACAAAGGCATTAACATAAACAGTATTTCAGGTGCTAGACAGCACATATGGCACATTTATTCACCAGGACCAGAATCCTTGGGGTTAATCTCTTCTGTTTTTTCCAACGCAATATTACTAATTGTGGAAGGTAATTTACTTGAACTTCCATCATTTTCTGACTCCAGTTTTGCAGCCTCCTCCCAAGTCGTTACCAGTGGCTTCCCGCTAGTTTCTGGAAGATGTAGTGTTAGCACTCCACTTATAAAGGATGTAATCCCAACTAATAACTAGAAGGAATTAAAAATAATAATAATGATGATGATAAGTGACACATCAGGAAAGAAATGTACCCTTCAGACGATAATAATCTCTCAACCTTTTTCAGAGAGTAATAGAATTGAATTTGACCTAACAGTTGTTATTCCTTGGTGAGATCTTTGGTAACTTATGCTGGACTAGGAATTATTTAACTCATCAACTAGGCTTAATCTGATCATTCATTAATTCACTCATTCATGATCCGTGGTGGAGCGCCTCCTCCACTGCCAGCTTCTGCCTGCATTGTTATTCCTGTAGGCTCCTGTCCTAGGAGCGGTGGTCACAGAGAACAAAGACCCTGACCCACTTTCCAGATCCCAGAACCTCCTGGAGGAGTCAAGCAACTGAGGCCTGAGTTGGTACTTCTCAATCAGGGGCTGTCTCAGTCAACCCTGCCTGCCCCAATAATCAGTGTACTAACCGCTTGCAGTAAATGATGGGGAATGAATGAATGAATAAATGAATATATGCTTTGATAAACCAGAACCTATAGAATTTAGGGAGAAACAAAACAAAGGCAATGAAAACTAATTGGTACTTTGGGGGCTGAGGGAGAGTCTATCTGATTTCCTATAAAGTTCTGTATGGCTTCTTTACTTTCCAGATTTTGACACAAAAAAGGCAAACTTTAAGACTAGCACCAAGGTGTTTGCTTTCAAAAACGCAAGTCACATTAAAAATTAAAGTCCGCATAGCTATTCTCTGTTGATCATTATGAAGATGTTGGGTGATTTTTAGAACTAAATCTCTAGACAATCTGTCAAAATACAATCCATCCTTACATAATTTAAACTCCTTTAGCAAAAAAATACTTGCTGGAAAGACCTCATAAAAATAGATTAAGGCATGGTTTTTCGATAAATCCACATACTTGGTACATTTACAGCCTCTGAGAATGAGAATCATAAAAAACATAGTGCAATTGTGAAGTGACGCGAGACCACATCCATAACAGATGAGACCTGGGAAGGCAGTTTTTATTTTGTTTTGCAGAGCACTGATAACCTAATTCTTAGAAATATATGAGTAAGCTCAACCTAGAAGCAGTAGCAGAATTTAAAGTGACATGCCAAAGGATTTTTAAAGGTGTTTTCTGGTGTCTCAAGACATAGCAGGTAGATCCACTAATCTGGAAACCCCAGAAGAGCCCTATGTCAGGGTCTTAAAAACACTGGATAAGTCTAAAAATAAAATAGAATCAAATGGAAAATCCAAGACAGGACTGAATTTTTCTTCTCAGCTTGGGAGTAAGAATAGTAAAACAAACTCCCCATCTCCTCCTCATTGCTGCTGCCCTGGCCAGCTCCCCACATCCCCACAACCCACAAACCAAACATCCCAACCAGCCCCCACCTCTCCTCCTGACCAGGGGACTCCCCTCAGGCTCTCCAGACCCCCTCGCCCCTCACCTCCTCCTTAGAGGTCTCCGGCAATATAGTCCTCCCTCCTCACATACTTTTGATCTTTTCCTTTCTGCTGGCTATTTTCCCTGAGGAAAAAGGAAAATTCTAGAGCCTTTTATAATCTCCACACCCACTGTGCCTGGGTACTTGCCACTTGCCACCTAAGTGATCTTGGGCAAATTACTTAACCTCTCTGCTCTTCAGTTTCCTTATCTGTAAGTAAAATGGATATAAGAATAGTACCTGCCTCAAAGGACTGTTGAAAGGATGAGATTAAATAATATATTTAAGGCACTTAGAAAAGTACCTTGTCCATGGGAAGCAGCCAGTAAATGTTAGCTATCGTTGCTGCTATTATGTCTGGAAAAACAAGATTTTTTTTAATGCTCCATCATTATTGCTGTTATAGCTTTTAACAAGATGCATACCTCAGGCCACACCCACTCCAGCCTCCTGGCCCATACTCTCCCCAGCTCTCTGGCTTCCCCCTGCACCTGCTCTTCTGCAGCCTGACCCAACCCCACTCCCACAGAAACTGCTCTGCCTAAGCCAAGGGTCCCTCACTGCCCAACCCAAGGGACCTTTTCCTGTCCTGCTCTTTCCTGGCCACTGTTCTGTCCTGCCTCCCTCCCCTCTCTGCTCCTTTGGAGTGCAGGTCACCCACCACCCTGGCTGCTCCTCTGTCCCCACCATGGACCCCTCCTTCTACTACACCTTAAATGCTCCCAGGGTTTCTCTTCAAACCTTCACCTCCAGCCCGAGCTGTCCCCTGAGCTCCAGGCCTGTGAACCCCCCCACTTGCTGGACGCAGCCCCCAGCCATCCTAAAGGCACCTCGCACGCATCACACACGATATTTAGTGCGCTGCCCTGCCCCACCACAGGCCTGTTCGCCTTCCTGGGATCCCTCCAGCCTCCAGAACTACTCCCCACTCTCCACCACAGCCATCTAGTCACCTGGTCCTGTCACTATGACTTTTCCCTTCTGTCCTCTCCAACCCGCCTTTAGCTTGAATGTTCTTCCATCCTGGCTTCCTTTAAGATCTTTGCCTCTCTTTCCAGATGTATCTCCTGACTCCCCACAAGCCACCTGGGTGTGAGTGATAATGCTTGCGTCCAAACCCAAAGTGGCCACGCTCCTTTTCCCCTCTGAGCCTTTGCTTTTCTGTTCCCTCTGCCTGACATTCCCTTCTCTCCTCCCTCACCCAGCTGACCCTTACTGGTCCCTCCAGACACAGATGCCTCCCTGAGACCAGGCTGGGTTGGCAGCCCTCTCCTAGAGCCCCACAGCCCCAGCACTTCCTCTCTCCAGCCTTTTGCTCCATGTCCGGTGACGGTTTGCTCTCCCGCCTTCTCCACCAGACCGGACGTTTCTTTAGACAGAGGCTGTTTCCTTCATCTCTGCTCCCCAGCACCTCACAGGCTGGTCAGTTCAACATCAACACTCAATAAACCTTTGCCAAATGAGTTTATGAACACACACACAAAAGAATTGTGTTCACCTTTTTTAGATTACTAGAAAATAACTGTTGATAATAAAAGCATCAGAACGAGTGGTTTTCATGTGCCTCTTTTCAAAAAAGAAAATATAAACTTATCTTCTTGACTAATGTTTCCATTCTTCAAAACGAAAACACTGGCTGCCCAGGCAGTTTGACATTCATAATTAAGAATAATGGGAAATGTAATCATTTATTTATTTTTTTACTCATTAGAAACAATAGGCAACTTTTGTTGTATCCAAAGGAAGCACCTTCACAGGATATTTCTGAAATATACACTAGACCCCGCTGCCAGGGGTTGTCTTGAGGAAGGGGCCTGGGACCTTCAGCATCAGGGTGGAGGAGCAGCTGATTCTGTATTCCCTCTTGTACCATTTGTTTGCTTGCTAACCTTAAGCAAATGGTAGTGGAGCATGTTATTTGGGTTCGAATCCCAGTTCCGTCACCTTTAAGGTGTGTGACATGGGCTAATGATTACCTTCCTACAGCAGTCTCCTCCTCTGTAAGATGGGGACAACAACGGTGTCTGCAATACATGAAGGCTAAATTTTGTAAAGCACTTCACAGAGCCTGGTAAGGATCTGTTAATCAACATAAAGATCCCTTTTAACTTCATAGTCTTTAATTGACCCTTTACAGAGATCCTTTCTTAAAAAAAATTTCATTTGGTTTCAGTCAATTTAAAGAAGTTTGCTTTTACAGATATATTTTCTTTTTGTGTGTTTTAACTTATTGTTCTAAAAAACATCTTTCCATTTTTATCTTTTTTTTTTAAATGAGGAACACAAAATTCTAGCACAAAGAAGATGCTTCTAGAAAAGTCCATGACCTACATAGGGTGGTAGACTCTCCAAAATCACCTCCCTATGCAGGCCAGACAGCCTATATTATTTTTCAACCTCAGAGTTGGCCCGTGAAAGAGGCTGGGATCCTAACATCCCAGTGAAGTAAACTTTACTGAGCCCCTGCTACTGGGACATGGGAGACACTCACGCTAAGCCAAAGAGTCCCAAAGAGCAACGTGCACACCACTTGTGTACACAAGGTGGCTCTAGGTGGTACCAAACACTTTGTTTTATTACATGTCAGATTATGTTAGTGTTCGTGTATTTTAGAAAAACATGTAACAAGCCTAACACCCATGATTTCACTGATACTATTGTTTAGGACAAAGCTAATTTCAAAAAGCCAATCTATTTGATTTAAAACATGAAGCAAATTACAGCATGGGTGGCACACAAAGTGAGGAAAATGCTTTGCTGGACCCAGTTGTGGGGATGCAAAATGCTCTGCTCTGCAAGAGCTCAACAGTCTAACCCGGGAGACAAGACACACATGCACACAATAAAGCCAGATTGTGCTATGGACCCGTAGGGTCATTGGATCTGGGTGGCCTGAGAAGGGGGATACTTGGAAGGACACTTAAAGGACATGTGATCATTTGGTGGGGTTGGGGTGAGAGAGGGAGGATCATTTTCTTTAGAGAAGCTGTTAGGCAGAGGCATGGAAGGGGAGGGATTGTGGGTGAGGACAGGGAGGAGGCAGGCAGGACTTCGGTGGGGAGTGAGTGTGGAGAGGAGGGGAAGCTGTGTGAGGAAACAGAACAACAGGGAAGATTCGCAGAGGATGAGTCTGGAAAGGCCCTAGATAGCAGCTGAGCTTGGATTTTATTCTGAAGGTGACAGTGGCCCTGGGCCATGGCTGTGGTGCCTTCTATGCTGTTCTGATGGGCTGGGGGGATGGGATATAAAGAGAAGACCCAGGAGGTGATGAGGAATTGCACTGGGCACTGGAAGCAGGCAAGCAGGGGCAGTTTTGAGGGAAAATGTGAGGATTTGATGACTAGCAGATTGGGAGGAGAGAAGGGAACAACAGGGTGAATAAAAAGTTGATGCTGCAGTGTGACACTTGAGGCCATTGACTTATCGGTAACCAACAGTGGGAGATAGTGAAGTCACCAGCCAGTTCTCCTGGGGAAATGTCGGGTTTGTTGTAAGACATCCAGGGAGAATATCCATGAGGCTAGCAGAAGCAGGGGCTGCAGCTGGGAGGAGAGGTGGGAACTCAGGACAGGTCACACATGCAGGGTGAGGGGAGGACAGCCAGGAGGGAATCTTGGAGAATGAGTCTATTTAAAGGGCAACCAGAAAAGAAAGAGGAAGCACTAAAGGAGACCCAGAGGCAGTAATGGCAAAGAAACTCAGGGGAAGCTTGGAAGAGGAGGGTGGGCTCCCAGGTCCCTGCTGGGATGGCAGTGCTATGCACCGCCATGCCTCCCCTCCGCAGGACCCATCTTTCCCATCCTCCCCCTGAGCAGAGGGTCTTGCTAAAGCCAGGTGTAACAGTGCTCTGCGTGCCTTCCCAGCCTCTCAGCACCTGCAGGCGGCACTGCCTCTGTCAGCTGAGCACCACTGCTGTCACTCTTCAGCACCAGGCCAGCGGCCCACACTGCTGAGCCAGAGGCCCCAGAAGGGAAGCCCCGCCCACAGGGGCCCCCCCGGGGCTCAGGTGTGCTGAGAACCACGGATCAGGCACCATAGACTCTTGGGGGAGCAGGGAGCCTCCAGAATTCTCCTGGCCCGGCAGGCACACAGCGGAAACACAGAGAGTGGGCGGAGAGGCTCGAGAGAGACAGAGACCAGAGCTCTGCCTTCCTGTGGTCATGGATTCTTGACAAGGGTGAGGACAAGCCCTTGCCTGGCAGGCAGGGCAGGACTGAACAGCTGGGCGGGGGTGGAAGGCAATGAACGGACAATAAAACAGCAACCACCCACCTACTTACTGGCAGGCGAGCTGTTCATCGTGTTGCTACACCCACCCCCGTTATGAAATTATAAACTGGCTTCCAATAAATAAACATGGAGAAGGCAGTTGGCCTCTGCGCCTCTCTGCTGTCTCAGTAAGGGCCTGTAAACTGAGGCACACCTGCGGTAAGAAGGTCCACTGGCTGCTGAGGTAGACGAAGAACGGGGCCAAGATGCTCGACAGGCGGCACACCATGCTGCCACTGCCCACGGCCAGCGACCTGGAAACACGAGGGGGTTAGGACACCAGCAAGAGCCCAGACAAGCCTAGCACGAGGGGCGCAGAGAGTGGGAACTGCCTGCTGCGGCCCCTCTCCACCCTCCAGGAACAGGAGTTAAGTACAGCCCTTCGCTGCCTAACGACTTCGAGGTCAACGAGGGACCCACACAGGACCGTGGTCGCATAAGATTATAACAATCTATTTGTACTGTACCTTTTCAATGTGTAGATATGTTTAGACACACAGATACTTACCATTGTGTTAAACTGCCTACAGCATTCAGTACAATCACACGCTGCACACGTTTCTAGCCCAGGAGCAATAGGCTGCCAGATTGGATAGCTTAGGGGTACAGTAGGCTGTACCTTCTGGGTTTGTGCAAGTACACTCTATGATGTTCGCACAATGACGAAATCGCCTAAGGATACATTTCTTTTTTTTTTTTCTTTTTTTCTTTCAGCATATTATGGGGGTACAAATATTACGGTTACGTATATTGCCCATGCCCCCCCTCCCCCGTCGAGGCAGAGCCTCAGGCATGACCATACCCCAAACGTTGCACATCTCACTCATTATGTTTGTATATCCCCATCCCCTCCTCCCCCCTCCCACCCGCCCGACACCTGACAAATGTTATTCCTATATGTCCACTTAGGTGTTGATACGTTAATACCAATTTGCTGGTGAGTACATGTGGTGCTTGTTTTTCCATTCTTGAGATACTTCACTTAGTAGAATGGGTTCCAGCTGTATCCAGGAATATACAAGAGGTGCTATATCACCATTGTTTCTTAAAGCTGAATAG
>CAUYPO010087532.1:0-13875 GCA_963574435.1 Cheirogaleus major | reverse complement strand
ATACCTAGAAAACCCCAAGGATTCAACCAAGAGACTCCTTGAATTGATAAACGAATTTGGTAAAGTCTCAGGATACAAAATCAATACACAGAAATCAGAGGCATTCATATACGCCAACAACAGTCAAAGTGAGAACCAAATCAAAGACTCAATTCCCTCAAAACAGCAACAAAGAAAATAAAGTACCTAGGAATATATTTAACTAAGGAGGTAAAAGACCTCTATAGGGAGAACTACGAAACACTGAGGAAGGAAATAGCAGAGGATATAAATAGGTGGAAGACCATACCATGCTCGTGGGTTGGCAGAATCAACTGTTAAAATGTCTATACTACCCAAAGTGATCTACGGAGTCAATGCAATCCCTATTAAAATACCAGCCTGACATTTATCACATGCTGTCTCATTTTGCCCATCCTATCCATGCAGACTAGAAGTGAGGACAGGAACAAGGTCTGCGAATTTTGACAACAAACTACTGAGCTAAGTGAACATAGAAGAGAGAAGAAAAATTTATGGTTAGACATGGTAGGAGGCCCTTCCTGTGGGAAATGGACTGAAGGGTCTGAGTAGAAGTGTGGAACTGACAGAAATCTACGTACTTTGCAGCATTTTTGCAAGGATTAAATGAGATAATATGCTTAGAATAGTATCTAGTGTAAGATATATTTACTAAATTGCTCCTATTACAAAGCAGAAATCTATACATTTTAGTCTGAAGCCATGCATTCCAAAAACTTAAGACAAGTCAGCATTTTAAAAATCAGTATCAAGCAGAGTGCAGTGCATAGTGATGCTCAAGTGTTGTTTAATTATTTAACACTTTATCAGCGGTCCCCATCCTTTTTGGCACCTGGGACCGATTTCATGGAAGACAATTTTCCACGGCCAGGGGGTGGGGGGGTAGGGTAGGATGGTTTTGGGATGATTCAAGCGCATGACATTTATTGTGTAGTCAAACCTCTCTGGTAATGATAATCTGTATTTGCAGCCAGCTGCTCCCCAGTGCTAGCATCACCGCCTCAGCTCCACCTCAGATCATTAGGCATTAGATTCTCGTAAGGAGCCGAAACCTAGATCCCTCAACACCCACAGTTCACAGTAGGGTTCGCACGCCTAAGAGAATCTAATGCTGGTCTGACAGGAGGCGGAGCTTATGTAGTGATGCCCGCGATGGGGAGCAGCTGTAAATAACACATGAAGATGCTTTGCACACTCACTCACCCACTGCTCACTTCTGCTGTGCCACTCGCTTCCTGCTCTGCAGCCCAGCTCCTAATACAGCATGGACTGCTACCAGTTCCCAGCCCAGGGTTGGGGACCACAGCTTTATATGAAGCAAACTGTTTGCAAAACAGATAAAGGAACTATTGGCTCTATTTTTAAAATCTGAAAATTGTCAAAACCTTGAAAATTCTAAAAAGCCTAAAAAACTCCTGGGCAGCATATTTAAACTGTAGAGAAAAAATACATTGGATGTGGGAGTGCTGGGAGAAGTCCCACAGACTAAACTTTAAAGATGAACACAAAAACAGAGCAAGAGCTAACCACATTGCTTTTTAATTATTTTATCTTGATTAATGCTTCCTGAGGTCAACAATGGTGACTAGGCAAAAGAGAACTAGGTCTTCTTTTCTTCCAGATTGCTCATACAAGATTTCTGCTTCAGCAGTAAGTGTATAATACAAACTACCTAGGCTAGTTCCATCTCAGCTTGAGTATAGGAGAGTGATCTTCACTGTTTTGCTCATGTCCCTGCAAAACTCATTTTGAAAAACCATATACTTGTATATTTCAAAATTCACAAATTTTACACAAGTCTTGATATTTAAAAATTCATGCAATTTTGAAGGTATCAGATATGCCTATGTACATATACATAAAACAGTTAATTTTTTTTTCTAACCACTAGACTACCAGGGACTAAAACAGTTTTATCAAAACCTTGAAGCTGCAGATTAAGACCCTTTAATTTATGGAAAATATCCATCATATAACTTTACTATTAAACCACTTACCATTATCAGATTTACTTTCAATTCAAATACACATCTTATTATTTAATCTGGTTACAACCATCTCTGCACTCTAACTCTCAGAGACACAAGCACCAGGTGGGCCGTGCATTCTCTACTGTCTACTTCTTTGATATCCCAGAGGTGAGGGTTTTTTTTGTTTTTAAAAATAGCCTTGGGTCCATAACCCTTAAGATTTGAGAGGTGAAATTTTTGGTTTATATAGTGGGAGAAGAGCAATTGTAAGAAAGGAGATCTGGAGAGACAGCAATTTCCAAAGCATACCAATTATTGGGGAGTTCATATAAAAGTTCAAGGTCTGAGAATTTATTCCATTAAAACCATACATGCCTAACCCTGAAGCATTATGTTAAGAGAAATGAGCTAGTCACAAAAGGACAAATAGTGTATGATTTCATTTGTGTGAGGTACCTATAGTAGTCAAATTCAGAGACAGGAAGTAGAATGGTGGTGGTGGTTGCCAGGGGCTGTAGGGAGAGGGGAGAATGAGGAGTTAGTGCTTAATGGGCACAGAGTTTCAGCTGGGGAAGATAAAGGGTTCTGGACATGAGTGGTGGTGGTGACTGCACAACAATGTAAATGGAATTAATGCTAGAGAACTACACCCATAAAAATGGTTAGAATTATAAATTTTATATTTACTTTGACATTCCCCCCCAACACAAAATCCATGCCCAAGGATCACCTGCAAAGTCTTCATGTTTCCTCAGGAGCTTGGAAACTTCACATAGTGGCATAGAGGACATAAAGGATTTTTTAGATGATAAAACCTGAAATTTGGATCTTAGCTCCAGAATCCTTAAATGATTCTTACCTGCTTTAATGTCACTCAGGGCAAAAAGGCCAACACGGGTATCTCCATTTACAGACCACTTCTGTGTTTCACAGTTGGGCTGGCAGCAATGATTCATGAATCGAGCATAGTTTCCTTTGGGACCAGCATCAATGATTCGGTCCTAGAATTCCAAGAGAAGCTGCTTATCAGACCTCCTAAGATCTTTGCTATTGATTAAAATTTGACTATTCTAATAAGCTGGAATTCCTATTTGTAAAGTTTGAATCTCCCAGAGTAGTGATTCTTAGTGTGATCCCTGGGATCAGCAGAACCATCACCACCTAGCTAGTTGTTAGGATGCAAATTATTGGGTTGTGCTTCAGATATACTACAGCAGAAAATCTGGTGGAGTGCAGCAATCTGAGTTCAACAAGACCACCAGGTAATTCAGATTTATGCTGAAGTTTGAGGACCACTGTCATAAAAACAACAGCTTGTCCCACCCTCTAATTAGAAGTTTTCAACTGGATGGACACTAGAAATCACCTAAGGAGATTTAAATACTGAGGCAGAGTCCCCATCCCAACCTAGAATATCTGGAGATAAAGACATCACAAGTCATTTAAGTGCACAATTTGAGAAATGTTTACAAAGGCAAATACCAGGAAAGGTTCTGTGATCAAAGCTAATGGATGAAGAAAAAAGTAGAACCTAATATTCAGGTACAAATAGGAATCACAAATACACAGAAAATATACACACTAGGATACTGGAATTAGGTATAAGTTCCCAAATGCAATTCTAGGCATCAATGAAATGAAACTCATCAGAAAACTCCTAAAATGAGAAAGGTGACTCAGGTCTTTAAATTGAGTTCTACAATCAATTTATATGACTTTCTTAACACAATAATTAAATATTAAAAAAATCAGTTTCTCGGCCGGGTGTGGTGTTTCATGCCTGTAATCCTAGCACTCTGGGAGGCTGAGGCGGGAGGATTGCTTGAGCTCAGGAGTTACACACCAGCCTGAGCAATAGTGAGACTCTGTCTCTACTAAAAATAGAAAAAATTAGCCGGGCATCGTGGCTCATGCCTGTAGTCCCAGCTACCTGGGAGGCGGAGGCAGGAGGATCGCTTGAGCCCATGAGTTTGAGGTTGCTGTGAGCTAGGTTGACACCACGGCACTCTAGCCCAGGCAACAGAGTGAGACTCTGTCTCAAAAAAAAAAAAAAAAAAAATCAGCTTCTCAATCTATAAAATAAAAAGGCAAAAGAATGATTATTTACTTTTCTTGTTTCAACTTTTAATCCAATAGGAAAAACACTAAAAGATATAATCCCGAATTTACATTGAATCATTCAAAAAGAATGCTAAAAAGCAGTTTTTTTTGCTTTGGCCATGAACTGACCAATCTTACCTACTTGATAACCCTGAACAGGTAATCCCCATGGATAGGGGAAAAGACCCTGCTTTGGTCAATGCATGACATGCCTACAAATGCTATGGCTGGGACAACACAAATCTCACAATCTTACCACAATGGAAACAGTACTTTCCACTACTTACTTTGTCAAGGGTGAGCATATAGAAATTAGTGATATCGTGTTCTTGGGCATAACGGATTCGAGCTCTGCATTCTTCTTCATCTATTAGCTCACCCACATACTCATTCACAAATTCACCCTAGAACAAGAAATAGCCCTCGACTTAATGGCAAAAAGCACACTGGTGTTCACATGTATACTTTAATTTTAAAAATTTAATGAAAATATCAGATTTTCAAAAGCAGATTACATGCATGTAATTTTATGTAATTAGTTACTTTATGATGCCTCAACTATTTGATAATGAGAACCACCTTCCCACTCCCACCACTGCCACCAACAGAAAGATTAAGACACATCAGACACTAAAGATGCTCTAGAATGGAAGAACAGTAAGTAAACTAAAGCTTTCTTATAATGCAGATATGGTCGGTCAATTCCTTTACTTGCCCAAGAGCCTGAAAGTCAGTTTCCCTAAACTGTGTTCATCTTCTCTGGAGCTGCCCTACCTACCACCTCTGCACATTTTACACAACCTTTCTCCCTACTCTACAGTCACACCGGCTTTCACACATGCTATCCCTTTACCTGCAAGGCTTTAGTGTTTACCTTGCCTGAGCCAACAGCTATTCATCATCCAAGTCTCAACTTAAAATATCCTCAGAGACAAGCTAGTTTCAGGTCCTTTGCCACATGTTTCCAGAGCCCTTTATGCTCCTCATTGGGAGACGATTTATTCACTGTTTCTCCCTCTCTAGAATGTAAACTTACACAAGCATGGACGGTGCTTCTCTTATTGATTACTGCATCCTCAGAACAATGCCTGGCACATAGCAGATTATACAATAACTACTTGGCAAATGACTAAACAGACCAACCCATATTCACTGCCTTTCCTGAAAAGAAATTTCAATAAAATTCTTCACAAAGTATAACCAGAGTAAGGCTTATTTTATTCAAATGTCAAATAAGATTATTTTACATAAAGACTGTACAGTCTTAACTATTTATTAGGAACTTGAAGATCCTGCCAAGTTTCAAGTTGAAGATATTACTGCATTTTCATTCAATGAGGCCTAACCCTCTTCTCCATTTTTCATGAATCCAGACCCATGTTTGCCCTACTAAGAATATTTTATTAGTTGGTAATCAACACCTCTGTATCATGTGCTGACTGTCCTCTCTTAACCACCGATTCTAGGATTTTCACGGAAAAGCTGATAGAGCCAGCGCTTTTCTATGAATTACCCTCTTTTTGCCATTTCCCTACATAAGGAACACGATCAATACAAAAGACTTCTGAGACAAAGGAGACTACCTATTCTCAAGCCTCTAAATTGTGGAAGGATATGGCAAGACACAATAAGGTCAATCTCAAAACTATTATTTTCCTCTATGTGAATTTTCTCACATTCATCAAGAAGAATTGATCGTATTAAGCAACTGAAAAGAAGAAAAAAAAGCTAACAGTTTTCTCACCTTTTTAATATCTGTTTTGGTCCGTAGACCCCAGCCCCTCTGTAATGTGCGGAAAATTTCCACCTCTGGATACTGGCGCTTGGAGAAGCACTGGTTCTGACAGCGCCCCCCAGCAGGACACACTGTGGGGTGGCACTCGTAGAGCAGCATGCGGTTGATGCATTCAGAGTCTATCCCACAGGGGTTCTCATCAGTAGCTTTACAGTTGCAACGGGGAATCTCAGACAAGTCGGCAGTGAAGATCTGCACCCTGCCAATGGGGCGATTCACCTGGAGAAGAGCACGCGGAATACAGGACAGCAGACAAGTCAGCACAAGATGACTCAGGCTTGGTAAAAGGCACATTTCTCTTTCCTGAAGTCGCATGTCACGTTTGGCAGTTTGACATATGAAAAATGAATCCCACAAAACTTTTAAAAATTGATTTAAAGAAATCTAAATTTCAAAGCTGGTAGGCCCAATGAATTGTAAATTAGTTTTGTGCTATTGCCACACGGTGGCGCCACATTAGCTACTACATAAAAACATGCACTCCTCTTAAATGGGAAATTGTTGGCATAAAAACATCTGTGGGTAATTCAGGTTCCTATATACGAACATGTATTTTAATTATTATTATTATTTTTTTGAGACAGAGTCTCTGTTGCCCAGGCTAGAGTGCCGTGGCATCAGCCTAGCTCACAGCAACCTCAAAGTCCTGGGCTCAAGCGATCCTCCTGCCTCAGCCTCCCGAGTAGCTGGGACTACAGGCATGCGCCACCATGCCTGGCTAATTTTTTCTATGTATTTTTAGTTGGCCAATTAATTTTTTTTGTATTTTTAGTAGAGACGGGGGGTCTCGCTCTTGCTCAGGCTGGTTTCGAACTCCTGACCTTGAGCGATCCACCTGCCTCGGCCTCCTAGAGTGCTGAGATTACAGGTGTGAGCCACCACGCCTGGCCTATTTTAATTATTTACTGCCATAATTTGAAATCTGTTAAAAGAACTATGGTAATGTTACTCATGCATTTATTTAGTAGTGCTGAAAAATAGTGAAAATTAGGTGAAACAAAACATGAAGGTCAAACAGCTGCTGTGATACCAAAGCCATGTATATAGATTTTACATATACTAACACGAATGATGAGAAAAACCAGATATTCCAATACAGAGACAGATCTGTGCATAGGAACGAGTGTCCCCTACTTGATCATTCAGTGGGAACACTCAAATTGAGTCTTCAAAGACACAATCCACACTTAAAATTTCACTATTCAGACCAGGCGTGGTAGCTCACCCCTGTAATTCTAGCACTCTGGGAAACCAAGGGAAGAGGATCGCTTGAGGCCAAGAGTTTGAGGCCCTGTCTCTACAAAAAAAAAAAATTACCTGGCCATTGTGGCCCTTGCCCACAGACTCAGCTACTTGGGAGGCTGAGGCAGGAGGATCACTTCAGCCCAAGAGTTTAAGGTTGCAATGAGCTTTGACAACACCACTGCACTCTAGCCTGGGTGACAGGGAGAGACCTCATCTCAACAACAAACAAACAAACAAACAAAACCACCTAAATAAAAAATAAAATTGACTATTTAGGAATTCTGTGATTTGGATAAATTACAATACTTGCAAGACTGTTGGGAGAATCAGAAATCTATGTAGAGGTATAATACAGAGTCTAGAAGCCTCTTAAACATGTTAGATATAATTGAATTCTTTCTTCTTTTCTTTTAACATACCTTATAATTGTTTCCATCATATCGAATAGCCTAAATTACTAATTCTGGTCAATCTAAAAATCACTATTACTTAAACAATTTATTTCTGGCAGTTTCTCTGAACTTATTCTGGTTTGGGGGGGCTGGGGTCTGCCCAGTTAAAAAAATGTTGGCCAGGCAAGGTGGCTCATGCTTATAATCCTAGCACTCTAGGAGGTGAGGCGGGAGGATTACTTGAGCTCAGGAGCTAAAGACCAGCCTGAGTAAGTAGGAGACCCTGTAGTCCCAACTACTCAGGAGGTTGAAGCAAGAGGATTACTTCAGCCCAAGAGTTTGAGGTTGCAGTGAGTTATGATGACGCTACTGTCCTCTACCCAGGGCTACAGAGCAAGACACTGTCTCAAAAAATAAAAATAAATAAATAAAAATAAAAATTTTTAAAGTTATTTAATTCCTCTAAATTCTCAAATGCTTTCATTCCTGGTACTTTATTGACTGCCTCCTCTTCTTTAACAATGTAATAAAATCTATACAATCTGGAAATATACTGTCCTCAAACCATTTCTCTATAAAAACTAAAAAGGCCACAAGACTCACTGCCAGGTATGTTCCTAGATTCTTTAAAACGCTGGTAAAAATTGTAAACTTCTTGTTAATGGAGGAATATTCTCACCACGTAAAACTGGAAGTAACAGACCTAATAAGTAAAGCAACTTCTAAGGGGATAAAAGACAACAGTTAACAACTCAATCACACACAAGACTATAGGTCCTAAATAGGGCCTCTGAACACTGACTTCTTTTTTCTTTTTTGAGTCAGAGTCTCACTCTGTTGCCCAGCTAGAGTGCCGTGGCATCAGCCTAGCTCACAGCAACCTCAAACTCCTAGGCTCAAGCGATCCTCCTGCCTCAGTCTCCCAAGTAGCTGGGACTACAGGCACGTGCCCCCATGCCTGGCTAATTTTTTGTATATATATTTTTAGTTGGTCAATTAATTTCTTTCTATTTTTAGTAGAGACAGGGTCTCGCTCTTGCTCAGGCTGGTCTTGAACTCCTAACCTTGAGCGATCCTCCCACCTCAGCCTCCCAGAGTGCTAGGATCACAGGCCTGAGCCACCACGCCCGGCCTGAACACTGACTTCTGATCCAAAGCATTTACCTAACCACAGTTCTCCACGAAAGTTCATCTTACTCTCTTTCTCTCCATAAGTATGTGTTTTAATCATTTTTTGTAACATCTGACCATACCTATTATTAATTCAAAAATAAATTTCTTGCCTAACACATCATAAAGCAAAATGAAAACAAATACAAACCCACATAGTTAAGAAAGAACAAAGACAGATATGTAACTGCAAGTAAACTCTCACTCTAAATCAGAGATTGACAATAAATACTTCTGGCTTTGCAGGCCATAGGTCTCTGATATAGGCAGCTCAACTCTGCCATTGTAGTAGGAAAGCAAGCAGCCATAAACAATTTGCAAGGTGAAATTCTTTCTTTATTTTCAAAAAATTTTAAAAGTGATTGGATTTTGCTCTGTCACTTAGGCTGGGGTGCAGTGGCACGATCACAACTCATTGCAGCCTCAAACTCCCAAGCTTAAGCAATCATCCTGCTTCAGCCTCTGAAGAAGCTGAGACTATAGGCACATTCCCCCATGCCCAGTTAATTTTCAAATTTTCTGCAGAGACAGGGTACCACCATGTTACCCAGGCTATGAAAGCTGAATTTCATAATCCTCATGTGTCACAAATTATTTTTTCTTTGTTAACCATTAAAAAAATTGTAAAAACTGCCCTGAGCTCATGGGCATTACATAAGTATGCAATAGACCATATTGGCCCACCAACCATAGTTTGCCAACACCTGGTTCAGATCCTTTTGCTGAAAATGTTTGGGGGAAAAATAAAAACAGAAGAAAGAAGTTAGCCACTAAATTCTGTGATGAAATCATTCACAGGAATTGCTCTCTCAATAGCTCAATATAGTTGATGTGCTTCTCTAAAATGCCTACTTTGTGGTTATCTGTCAGCTAGGACTGTGTGAACAGGATTACTTTCCTTTTTTGAGGCCTATCTACACCCTGGTGATATGTCTTCATATACAATAACTCCATTTAGCTCTCAGGGTATCAGCAGGGGTCATTTAGACCCAATTATAGGTTTTGAAATTCTTCCTTTCAGCAATTTTCATTATTTGTAAGGACTGATATTTCACGACTTTTATTCCTTCTTAGAGGTCTTCCAAAGATCAAAAAGAAAATTTACTTATTTTAAAAGAATAACTTACTCTGTCTTTTAAACACCATGAAAGTTGCTCATTAGACCCCTTTTATAAATCTAAGATATAATATGGAAATTTATGTTCTTACATTTCCTATATCTTATAACACTTTACTATTTAATCATTATGCATTATTACTCATCAACAATTCACAACTATGTTGAAAAAGACTAAAATAATTTAAAAAATGGAAAAATGATGGCACAATGAAATAGTGAAATAAACTGTCACACTTTAGATACCTTTGTGGTCTGCTTTTAGTACAGTTATCAGATTTAGCAAATAAAAATCCAAGATATTTAGTTAATTTCGAATTTCAGATAGTTTTATAGTTGAAGTGTGTCTGATGCAATATTTGGGATATACTTTAAACATAACAGATTATAAAGATGGTGCTGAAATTGATTTCCAAGTAAAATCTCAGACTATCAGACTTTGGAAACTTAAAAAAAAAAAAATACATTTCTAAAGACAAAAATGAAATAGGGTATTCCCATCCAAGAATAATGTGATCACAAATATTTTGCAATAAGAGCCTAGGCTACCCCATTTTGCTTATAGGGCTAATATTCTTTAATGTTTTATGATGTTTGGGTATTAAAACAACTTATCAGATAAAAAGAGGTTTTAGTAAATATTAAAATGTCTAACAAATTTATTCTTCACTGTTCCTTTATTTTTACTTCTGTAAATCGTTCATATAAATGACATAAAAGCTATCTCTCTTTGCCCTTCATTTTGCTTGCCCTTCTACAACAATGGGTCTGGTCGTAATCCATGGAGTATGTACCATGCTCTGTAAACCTGTATCTTGGCTCTGCCGTATAATCCTATCTTTCTCTCCTCGATAAACCTCATTTTTGTGCTTGCCAAATAAATAAACAAATAAATGACATAAAAATATTTTTAAAAATTTAAAGAGTCCACTGGACCCAGATGATAAGTGGTGATGACTATTTTACCAGGTAGGTTAAAGTTAGGTACACACCTCCTATTAATTCTCCTGAACTTGGTAATCGTAGTTATACTGCTCACCCAAAACATCTTCAGCATCAGCCATTACCAAGAAAATTTACCATATTACTCACACTAACTCAAGGCCATTTATCATTTTTCATCATGGCTCTTTGGTCCCTTTCAAACCACAAGATGTTCTGTGAACAGAAATCTAATCCACTTGCATGAGAGGACTTTCCAAGGCAGTGGAAGACTGCAATATGCTAGGAATGGCGCTCTGGTACGTTTTTACTGTCTTCTCTGAAGTTCAAACCTCTGCCTAAGAGCAACCGTGCTTGTGCTTCCACCCTCATCATGAACAGAGGAGGAAGAGGGTACGCTATACAGCATCTCTCCTGGAGATTTTGTCTCACCTTGATATGTTTATAAGGTGGTGGCTTCTTATCATTCTTTCGGTCTTCTTGTAGCTGTCTTAGCTCTTTTTGGGCCTTTAACTCCTCAAACCTTGCTGCAGCTTCCTGAAGAGCTAAGAAAACACACAGTACAAGTCACTTAAAAATCTCTGGACTAAGTTGTTTTGCTTTTATTCCACCCCCCTTCAGTTGGAGAAATTCCATGTTTTAGACCAAAATCAGCCAAAACTTTATGAAAAAGAATACACATGACACCTATGTTCAAACAAATTATAAAGTCCCAAGGGTATTAATACATGGCATTCAGATAAAACATAATCCATAACTAAATGGTATTAATACAGACTACCACAGCTTAGAGGAAAAAACAAAAAACAACTAAATGGGCCGGGCGTGGTGGGTCACGCCTGTAATCCTAGCACTCTGGGAGGCCAAGGTAGGAGGATCGCTCAAGGTCAGGAGTTCAAAACCAGCCTAAGCAAGAGTGAGACTCTTGTCTCTACTAAAAATAGAAAGAAATTAATTGGCCAACTAAAAATATATATAGAAAAAATTAGCCGGGCATAGTGGCGCATGCCTGTAGTCCCAGCTACTCGGGAGGCTGAGGCAGAAGGATCGCTTGAGCACAGGAGTGTGAGGTTGCTGTGAGCTGGGCTGACACCATGGCACTCTGGCCGGGGCAACAGAGTGAGACTCTGTCTCAAAAAAAAAAAAACAAAAAAAACCCAAAAAAAACCCCAAACCAACTAAATGCCTTGAAAAAGCCCACAGATACCATCTCCTAACAACAAAACTTCATTTGCTCAACAAAACCACTGCCTTTAAAGCTAAATTTTTCTTCAGTCCCCAAGCCCCTGCTTCCAGCAACATTCTACTTCCTAGGTGCCCCAGGCAATGTGCTCACTCTCCATTGGCAGAAACACAAAGCTGATGTTTTGCTCTCCTTCTTGCCTATTCCGTAGACAACCTGTCCTACTCTTTGCTAAGACTCATTCTGTAAATATCAAGTATTAGCTCTAATGATACACAGATCTTATCTATTCTACATTTAAGACTTGTACTTTAATATGCTTAAAACATTGCAATTATCTGAAAAGTCCAACAAAATCTTAAGATCCTCATACTTCTCCACTTAAAACAAAATTTTAATCCATTATTCTTCAGCGAGATGAAAAACTGAGAATTCCATTTCTTCCCTCTTTCCTTTCTGTGGCATTCCCATGCTGTCAATTCTTTCACAAAAATCTCCCCTCTGTCCCATCTTCTCTTCTCTAATTCCTTGTAATAACCTAGCAGATTTTATGTGTTACATGGAGTCCTTCCTCTAAATTGTCCTAAAATTCACTCTTCCCTCACTCTATCATTCAGCATGTCCTACCTAGTCTATCTCCTTAATGTCTATCCAGTATACATCACCCCCACCTCCACGAACAGTTAGTTCCCTTAGAGTCTGGGCATTTCTAACTAGAACTAAAACCATCTCACTGACCTTCTTGGCTATAGCTCTTACCTTTTAATGGTCCTGATAATCAAATCCCGATTGAGGTTTCTAAAACTGCTTTGACCATGTAACTTACTTATCTTTTTAGGCTCCCTAATAATATGCTTAAAGTACAGCTACTATTTGGAGGTGCTAACTCAGCATGTTAGTGTCAACACGTGCTTTCACACTGTGGTTTTTTTTTGGTGGTGGGGGGGAGACAGAGTCTTGTTCTGTCACCCAGGCTGGAGTACAGTGGTGTGATCATAGCTAACTGTAACCTCAAACTCCTGGGCTCTAGCAACCTTTCTGTGCCAGCCTTCCAAGTAGCTAGTAAAACAGGTGCCATACCACCACACCCAGCTGATTTTTCTTTTACTTTTTGTAGAGACAGGATCTTGCTATTGCTCAGGCTGGTCTTGAACTCCTGGGCTCAAGCAATCTTCCCACCTCAGCCTCCCAAAGTGCTGCAATTACAGGCATGAGCTACCACGCGTGGCTTATCTTCTTGATACATTTTATTTATTATTTAAAAATAATTTTTTTTCTTAATTCACCTTGTCTTTGTCAGGCATTCTTCCTACATTCTAAAGTACCTTCCTTTATTCATAATCAATGTAGGGGTTAAGAGTTTGGATTCTGGAGCCCAACTGTAAGAGTCAGAAACATTTCTCTATTACTTACTGGCAGTAATTTAACTTGGGCAAGTAATTTAACTTTTATATGCCTCAGTTTCCTCATCTGCAAAATCAAGATGGTATCTACCTCATAGGGTTGCCATAAGGACTTAAAGCAGAAAACTCTCTAACAATGAACAGGGCCTGGCAAATAAATGGTTAACTATTATTATGGTTCATTCTTCAAAGTGTCACTTAGGGAAGAAGGCATCTATGATTTTTTTTTTTTTTGAGACAGAGTCTTACTCTGTTGCCCGGGCTAGAGTGAGTGCCATGGCGTCAGCCTCGCTCACAGCAACCTCAAACTCCTGGGCTCGAGCAATCCTCCTGCCTCAGCCTCCCAAGTAGCTGGGACTACAGGCATGCACCACCATGCCCGGCTGATTTTTTCTATATATTTTTAGTTGGCCAATTAATTGCTTTCTATTTATAGTAGAGACGGGGACTCGCTCTTGCTCAGGCTGGTTTCGAACTCCTAAGCTCGAGTGATCCGCCCGCCTCGGCCTCCCAGAGAGCTAGGATTACAGGCGTGAG
>CAUYPO010087531.1:0-13696 GCA_963574435.1 Cheirogaleus major | reverse complement strand
GGGGGAATGCCCATGACAGTCCAGTGAATCAGAGGGACCCACAGGGTGAGTGGAGGTAGGTGGGTGAGTGGAGGTAGGTGGGAGAGTGATCTCCTGACAGAGTATGGGGTCAGGGACAAAGTGAGGTTTGCTTGGGTCATAAAATCTGGAGTCTGAGTGTACTTTGGGGCTAGAAAGGAAATATCAATTATTTCCTTGTTCATCTCATGTACCAATCACAGTGCAAGACATACAACAGACACTTAATAAGGACTCTCTGAAAAACCAGGGAAGGAATGAACCCTTGAACTCATAAAATGCTCCAGGACAGTATCAGGTCCGGCCTCTTGGTGGACCATCATCCTGGTTCTTTGGCTCCTTGCTTGGAAAATGCTTAGAGTAGGGCTGGTGCGACCCAGTGACCACAGACAGGAAGCAATTCCACACAAACAGCCTTCATTGCAGAGAGCTATACAAAGCAAGAGTGCCTTCCAGAGAGGAACAGTCAGTCTCCAAGAGTGGAGAAAGACGTTATGGACGCCCAGGTGGTTTCTTTTTATTGGTCTGGTCGGGGGCGGGCTTACGGGAGGTGTGAGATGTTACCAGGTGATTGATATCCATCATTGTCAGGTGTTCTGTGTTTTCCTGCAGTCCCTTCCCTTGGTTGGTCCCTGGCTTCCCTGCCCCTAAGAACCACCCTCCTGGCCTGTATCTGCCACCTGCAGATTTGATCGCTGCCTAACAAATGAATAATGGCTTAAGATAATTCTCCTTGGAAACTTACATCACTTGAAAATAAATTCTGGTTCCAAATATATAGTTTGTTTTCTGAATAGTGTCATTAAAAATTCTTTTAAACACTAGTCCAGTTACATCGTTCTTCTTTCCATCCTGTGTCCTTCATCTCTTCACTTCTGCCGCCAGCCTCTGCCACTCCAAGTAACAAGTTTTTATTAGGTTCGTAAGTATTTTCTAGTGTTTTTAATGTGAAAATAAGCAAATTCAAATATATTTTCTTATTCTCTCCTTTTACACAAAGGGTGTCATATGTGTGGCTTTACATGCTTATCTTCTACTTGTTAATAGATATTAGAAATCTTTCCTCAATATTTTAATAGACAATGTCCTCATTCTTTTTCACCAAGCTGCATAGCATTGGTGGACATTTGTTTGTTTTTTCTCCGTATTTTCTGCTATAAGAAATGCCACCGTGAATAATCTCGAGTGTACATCATTTCACAAGGGTACAAGTTTCCGTGTAGAATAAATCCCCATAAATGAAATTGCTGACTGAAAGGGTATATGCATTTGTAATTTTTATGGTTATTGCCAAAATGCCCTCCATGTGCGTTGTACCAATTTACGTTCACACCAGAAATACACGTGTCTACTTCCTCACAGCCTTGCCAACAGAGTGTGTCATCAGACTTCTCAGAGTTTTACCATTCTGAGAGGCAAAAAATGGTGTACAGATATATGTAATGGCTTGTATTTCTTAATGTCATCTTCTGTCTCTCTCACACACACATACGCAGATACACACACACTCCTTGTTCACTAAAGATTTCTGTTAAGTGAATCAGTAAAATGACCTAAGAGAATGTAATGTCTTGCTCTGTCAGGAGAAAAGAGAATCCTAATTGTCTGAAGTCCACTCTTTGGAGACAGGGGGATGAATGACATGATGTATCCAAATCATCTACAGACCTAAGCATTGTGTCCTACAAATTCCGACAGAAATAAGCCACCCATCTGGTGGTGGTAACTCTCGGAAAGCATCAGGTTATAAACTACCGAAAAAGAACCAACCCGGGTACTCAATTCTGCAACGACACTGTCCAGTTGCTTTGACCACAGATGTCTGGTGTGAATCTGTGTCTAGTGACAGAGCCACACATTTTCAGGTGAGGTTAATCAATGTCATCATAAAAGGCCACACATGACAGTGATTTGAGGAAAGAGAGGCAGTGTACAAAGACAAACTAGGATGGATTGGTGCATTTTCATACTGTGAGCATAATTTGCATCTGTAATTTTATTCAGCAACTCCCAGATGGAGTATAAAGTGATTTCCGTTTTTGTTTATCTTGTCATAGATCATGCTTTTGGTTAAATTAGCCTTGTGAAAAGTTTTCTTAACTATTTTGGTCCATCAGTGTTAACTTTGGTTTACAAATGTGTGGGAAACTGCTGACATTTTGCAAATGACACTTCCATTTAATTACCATATACTTTCTATTGCATCCTACCACTCTAAATTAAGAAGCTTTTGTAATGTAAAATTAAATTAAGCAGGTATCTACAATAACCTTAGTCCCAATTTCCCCCCCAAAATTCAAGCTCTATTAAGATTATAATTATAGCTAACCTAATATTGAGTAGTTACTAAGTATCAGACTTTATATAAAATTACTAATCCTCACAACAATTTTATGAGATAGGCATGGTTATCGTCTCCATTTTAAGATGGAAAACTGAGGCCCTAATAGGTTAAATGACTATCCTAATATTTCCTACCTAGACATATAGAGCCTGGTTAAATGCAGATAAGTCTAGCTCCAAAGGCTGGAAAGTTAAAACAGTAAAAGAGACAGCATATTTCTTTAAGTCAAGTAACTGCTTGATTTCATTCAAGTTTCATTTAGCTGACTCAAATCTCCTCCCTCAACCCCCAAAATTTTAATTTTAAAGGCACTAACTTAATCCTACCACCCGAAAATATTTTTTTCACTTCTTTGTGTCCTCTTTCAGTCTTTGAACATACGTATTTTACGTTGTTGTAATTATAGCATCACAGGAACTTTATATTCTGCTTTTTTAATTAATAGTGAATTGTAAATGTTTTCCATGCTGTTACATAGTATTTACAATTATTTTTAATGACTTTATAATATTCTATGCAGTTAACCTACCAAATTGATTTAACTATTTCTCTATCATTGGATTCACAAGCTCATTTAAATTCTACATTCATAGGTAATATGGTGATAAATATTTTAATGCTTAAAGCTTTATGCCTCAGTTTGAATTACTTCCATAGGATAAATTTCTAGAAGCGGATATAACAACCATATATGTCTGTCCCAATTGCTGCTGCAATGGCAATGAAGGAGCATGCCATTTTCCCGACAATCTCACCAGTAATAGCAATTAACTATTTTGAAACAGTCGAGTTAATCTGGCAGAACACAATGCTATTTGAGTGTGAATTTATTTTATTTTTATTTTGTTACTAAGCTGAAATATATTTCATTTTAGAAATAAAAAGAAATGCATAAAAAATAAACATGAGTCTTCCAGCTTATATCATCCAGGCTTCTCCCCCTGCCCCGACCCCACCAAGCCTAAACACCTAAGCTTGGTCTTGCAGGTTCTGAGTTTGATCTGGAAGAAATGTGTAGCCATTAGGTTTAGTGAGCTCTGCCTCAGGTTTCTGATTAGGTTCCAAATAAAAAACAGTTTTCCTGGCTTTCTGTTGCCATTAGAAAGTGATGCCTTATGCTCTGACCTGGGTAACCTTGGCCCAGTGCCCCCTAAAGACCTGAACTGTGTTTTCATTGCCAAGATCTCAATGTACATTGAGTGACATCCTCTCTTAAAAGGAATTAAGGAGGTCAGTAAGAACATGGTACAAAGGTGAAACTAGAAATTCATTATCCTTAACTCAATCTAATAAGAAAAGATGCAAACACAACTCCAAATTGGCACCAAAGTGAAAATCTACACTTTCCTCCATGAAAAAACCATCTACATTGATTTTTTTTTCTCGTGCCATTAAAGGTCAAAATGAAAAATACTTTGCCCTTTAAGATTGTCCCATAAATAGGCTATTTTTTGCTTAGAGTGGGGATTTTTCTGTACAGCTCTAATAACTTATTCATTGCCTCCCCTAGGCAAACACAAACAGCTTAGGCTTTATAAACAAGCCCACTACAAAGGGAATGCCACATGGGGAGACCTTGGCACTATAATTCACCAAGACAAAATGCCTTGATGTATACTCCCTAGAATATGGAAATTACTGTATAAAGCTGATAGTTTTGTCATTTTGCTCAACACACACACATCACACTACCTGAATTCCTTTCTTTATAGGGCATAAATAAGAAGTAAAAGGACACCATTGGACATTGCAAGGCCCATTCAGGGACTGCATTTCACGAGAGGAAATGGACAGACGAAACATGTCCGTGATCGTTTTTCTTCTGCACACATCAAATAAAGACATCTCTGGAATAGTTACTGTGGTGTGAAATGTCAGATTCTTGGTAATTAATGAATAAAGTATATGGAGTTCTTGGAAATCTGTGCTTTGAAAACCCTATGTGCCATAAATCACTGCCTTAAATTTCCATAGACCTTTTACATTTCAAAAGTAATATGTATGCTAGTGTCCAGAGTTGATTTTTTTCTTCCTGTATTAATTCTTGTGTTTGCAGTTTGTAATTTTTTGGAATACAGTTAGTCCAGAATAGCTTTTACAGCAATAAGAGGCAATTTTATTGAAGGCCTGCTTTATTGCTACTGAACACTATGCATTTATTATCTACTTTTATTTTCTCTAAGGAAAGGCCCTGAGAAATAAGGAAATCCTTGCAAATCTCTGCATTCCAAAAGTTTACTTCAGTGTACTGAGAGTAGCATAGATAGCACATTCACATCCATAAAGAATTTTGAACTCTACAGCTGCCTAGTTAGGGTAGGTAATTTTAATTTCCTTGTACAGGTGAAGAGAGGAATAGTAGAGGGACTTAGTATTCACAGTTCATTGCCCCTGTTGCTACAGCATCATGGCACTGCTGGGAATAATGAGTCATTTAAAATTACAGACCAAGTTTGGAATAGAGAATTGGGGCTTGTCCCTCTCCAAATTTCACATGTCACTTGCTGCTTTGAAGCAGGATGTAGATCCAGGGTCAACTTTTGCAAACTTCAATTGATTCCTCTGCAAAGAACTCTCAATCCTTAAAATTTTTCTGTTGTCACCTTTCACTCACATTTCGGTAGTAGGAGGCAGAAAAAGGCTGCAAACTCAGTTCATAGGCAAGATTTTTGGGGTTTTTTTGTTTGTTTTGAGACAGGGTTTCACTCTGTTGCCTGGGCTAGAATGCAGTGGCATTGTCACAGCTCACTGCAACCTTAAACTCCCGGGCTCAAGTGAACTTCTTGCCTCAGCTTCCTGAGTAACTGGGACTACAGGCAAGTGCCACCACACCTGACTAATTTTTTTTTTTTTTTAATTTTTTGCATGGGGCTGGGTTCTTGTTATGTTGCTCAGGCTGGTCTCAAACTCCTGGCCTCAAGTGATCCTCCCACCTCGGTCTCCCAGACTGCTAGGATTACAGGTGTGAGCCACTAGACCTGACCCATGGGCAAATTTTAAACATTGCTTTTGCATAGGTGAAGGTAGATGGCCAAATAGCTACTTCTATAGTCACTGAAAATATGTAATTCCTAGGAAAAGTTCTGAAGACAAAAGGGCTAGGAAAGATTTGAATTTGCTCAGATCTATGCTGGCTTAAATCTGTAGATTTGTGCAAAAGGAGGATACTGTGACAGCACATTCTAATATTCTACCCAGGGGACAGAATTTGCCATAATCCAGATTCTTTTTGTATCTGAGTAAAGAGATTTATTTTCTAAATTGCCAAATGGACTCATTATAAAGAGATTTCCTGGAAATTAGTCCTCTTTTGCCTTTCCCCACCCGCTCCAATTTCATAAGAGTATCATAAAATTTCTATGTATATGGGACAAGAAGTCCAGGAAATTTCCCTAAGATATTTTCGTTCATTATTCTTTGCATAAAATATACCGCAAAGGTCATGGGAGAATTGAAATGACAGTAATTTGATATATTGCCAAAGTTCAGTGTACAATTTCTCACCTGTTTTCAATGGATTTCCTTCTTTTCTACACATTGTTGAGTGTAGAAAGGTGAAGGACAAAGGTGTGTCATTAGAGAAAACTTATCACAGCAATTAGCGATGGTAGAAAAGAAAATGTCCACGGAAGAAGGAAAGTGCAGTAACATTTAACAAGTAGCAGCAACTTCTGACAATATGATACTAATTAAACCTTTAAGGGCCTGCTTCATCCTTTAGTCTTACATAGCTTGTTCTCCCAGGCAAAATGAAGGGGGCAAGTCAGGTAATTATATGGATAATATAAAAACGTTCTCTTCTGTTCCTGCTTTCTTCCTATAGAGGAGAAAAAAAGAGAGAGAGAAAGGTTGTTTCTGAACTTTTCTTTGCACAAAGATACCTATTGCTTGAACAACACATACATATACACATATAAGTGTATGTATGCATATATTCTCATATTTTTTCTCTTTTTTCTTTTTCTTTTTCTTTTCTTTCTTTCTTTCTTTCTTTTTTTTGAGACAGTCTCCCTCTGTTGTCCAGGCTAAAGTGCAGTGGTGTTATCATAGCTCACTGCAACCTCAAACTCCTGGGCTTAAGCGATCCTCCTGCCTCAGTATCCTGAGTAGCTGGGACTACAGGCATGCGCCACCATGCCCGGCTAACTTTTCTATTTTTTGTAGAGACGAGGGTCTCACTCTTGCTCAGGCTGGTCTCGAACTCCTGGCCTCAAGGGTTCCTCCCACCTCGGCCTCCCAAAGTGCTAGGATTACAGGTGTGAGCCACTGTTCCTGGCCATATATCCTCATATACATAGAACATGCCTATTGCTGCCATTATATTAGGTGTAGCATTGATAGTCCGTACATTTGTAATGGTCAAGCTGAATGTATCATATGCAACCTCCTCACTTATTACACATATTTTTTTCTTACTAATATTGGAAGAAGGGAGTCAGCAGTAATGTGCTCTGAGTTATAGCTGGAACAGTTTTAGTTTTTCTCCCCACCCCCACCTCCAAGATGTTGGGCAAAACAACAGCATCTCCTTCAAAAATGGTGACTCTGAATGCTTGATAAGAAACGTGAATAAAAGTTTGTTGCTTTTTTTCCAATTATTTTGAAAAAATAAGTTTTCACACTTACTCACATCTCCCTCACTACTTAAGCTTTTTAAGGCTTAACACCATAACTGACAACTCTAGAATTTCTTTTTCTTTTTTTTTTTTTTTTTTTTGAGACAGAGTCTCACTTTGTTGCCCAGGCTAGAGTGCTGTGGCATCAGCCTACCTCACAGCGACCTCAAACTCCTGGGCTCAAGCGAACCTGCTACCTCGGCCTCCTGAGTAGCTGGGACTACAGGTATGCGCCACCATGTCCGGCTAATTTTTTCTATATATTTTTAGCTGGCCAATTAATTTCTTTCTATTTTTAGTAGAGATGGGGTCTCACTCTTGCTCAGGCTGGTTTCAAACTCCTGACCTTGAGCGATCCTCCTGCCTCGGCCTCCCAGAGTGCTAGGAATACAGGCGTGAGCCACCGCACGCAGCCTAGCTCTAGAATATTTTGAGAAGGAAAAAAAAAAATCTTTGCACTTTTTCAACAAAATAAGGAAGAGGGACCCTATTTCAGAGTATATGGTAATACATGTAATACTTAGAGAAATAGATTTGCTTTGTATAGTGAAAATATTGTTTTCTTGTTTTTATTTTCACTTATTTTTAAGTTGCTGAGATAAATGCATATTTAAGAACTGTCACTTAATATGCCATAAATCATATTACATTATATATGACTAGTTGGAATTGTTGAATAATAATCAAAGAAGACATGTTCAGAATGCCAGGTGGAAGCCTTCTAGCTTAGCCTTCTACTCTCTGAAGCTTTTGTAGGTTGGAAAAGGCACCTTAAATGGAGAAAAAAAAATCAACATCAGTGGGATCAGCAAAGACATACAATGGGGTAATGGTATATTTAAAGATTCATGATTTGTATCTTTCATGAAAATTTCAGCATCACAGAAATTAACACGGATGCCTTACTCTTGAAAAGACATGGCCTTAATCTATGGAGGATGTGGGAAAACTCCCTTAGCTTCTATGAACACAGTGTACAGGAATCTGCCGTTAGACAATGTGGTTAACATGAAAATGCAAGTTAAATATCCATGAGAGATTTCCAGTTACTTGAATTTTTATGAGACAATCTAAATAGTAGACTCTAATCCTTGGCAATTTGGTTTTTACTCTGAATAACTCTATGAGTATAGATCAATCTGGTTTGATGTACTCTACTGGCCATACTGTTAAGTATTCGAGATGGCATTTCATTATTAACTCTTCACATACTCCCTCTGGTGTATGTTAGAGCATGTATACTCACCAGACGTAATGGTCAAATGGGAAACCTGCAGTTATTTTATTTAGCTAGGCTAGCACCCTCTCATTGAAAGTCTTTCCTGGCAAGTTGTGCTGGAACACGTAGCCTAATCCAGGAGACTCAAAGTGCACTCTGCCATCCATAGACAAGGATGAACAGTCTCTCAAAGAGCAAAATCTCCACACTTACCATATGGAAAAAGAGAACATAATATCATTGAGCACCTACTCTGTTCTAGGAAGTGGGAATAAAGTGGAGAGCAAAAGACACACTGTCTTTTCCTTTGCACATCTTATAACGTGAGCAGGGCACACAGGATGGAAGCTTCATCCATTAATGAGCAGGTTTGCACCTGACTGTAAAATATCAGGGTCACAGAGTAGTCTTCCTAATTGCCTCAAGGAGACATTTTTGAGCCCAATCATGAGTAGTTATCACACTCCCTTCTTTCTCTGGACTCAGGTTCCTAAGAATGGTCTACACATATGGTTTTCAGACATGGTCCCCAGACCAGCAGCAGCAGAAGCATCACCAGGGAACTTGTTAGGCATGCATATTTTAGAGCCCCATCCAGACTTACTGAATCAGAAACACTGGAGTTGGTGACTTGTGTTTTAGTGAGCCTTTCAGGTGATTCTGAAGTGCACTAAAGTTCAAGGAACATTGTTCTAGAGCAGTGCTTCTCAAAAGCAGAGGGCGTGTGGAACTCCTGGGACTCTTATTTAAATGCAGGCTCTGAGTCAGTAAATGGGACTTGCTGCTGACCTATGCAGCACACTTCGAGTGGCAAAGCTTTGAATGTCCTTCTTGCTCTTGATATGTGTAGTTTGGAGAGTTTCAATGTGTAGTAAATATCATCCTTCTCTTAAGAAGGAAGCATTAAGCTTCTTTCCTCTGGGCACCTATTGGAATAGCTTCTATTACATCATTTGTCATATTGTACTGGAATTATTTGTTCACTTGTCTGTATTCCCTACTGGCCTATTAACTTGTTGAGGGCAGGAAGCATACCTGTATTTGTGGCAACTTTAAGTGGCTGGCATACAGAAGCCCCTGATAATGGGTGATATAGCAAGATTCTGATATCTATAGCTATATCCATATAGCTTGTCAAAAAGAGATGTATTAAAGCTTCTTGCAAGTAACTTCTTTGTTATTTTTTTTGGCAACCTTCTGAGGGTTGTTTCCTGCCAGCTTATGATGGACTGGTTAAATCCATGAAGCTGAAATGCTTTAAGCATAGCCAAAGTGAGATCAACTTTAGTCTTAAATGGGTATGTGTCTAGTGGAAGACAACAGTGAAATAAAGCTGATTTTAGCCTGGCTCCTGGTGAACTGTGATTAAGGGGTTGTTAACAGCTTTCTTTTTTGAGTTAAGACTTGCCAGTTCCCATAAGAAAACATGGTTCCAGTGTAGCGAGTTCAGCATTCTATCCTGAAAAGATGAATCTCATTTTACCCATGACAGAAGCTGAAATTCTTTTCTCCCTCTGTTCAGAATAATGTGGTCAATATGGTGGATTATCTCTTTTTTAGCCTGTTTCCCCTTAGTTAGTAAATTCCTGATATAGATAAAAATTTGTACCTAGCCTGTGAAAATAGCCAATATTATATTCCAAAGAACCCTGCCTGGTGAGGTTGTCTCTCCATTGCAACATCTTTCTCATGAGCCCAGAGGAATTATTCCTAATAGTATGACGATTGGCATCATTAAAGCAATGGTAGTGGGATAAGACTAAGAGGTCTGGTAATAGCCAACTTAAGTGATCTTATCTTCACCCCAAGAAAACCTGTTTGAGGGATTAGACTACCCGTCTATGTAGAAAGTAAGTCCCACATTAAAAGTGGCCATTTGGTAAGAATTTAGTGAAGAATATAAAGTAAAACTAAGTGGTCTAAACTTACCCATCCTGAGTTGAATGAATGGTAAAGGCTTGAAAATCCATCTTTGCAGATGCAGGTTCTATTTATCCCAGTTATAGATCAATGATGCCTGATGAAGATCTCCAAAATTAAGAGCAGTGCCCAAAGTATTATTTACAAAAAGACTAAGATAAATGTGACTTTCTTTCACATACTACAGAAAACAGTAGGTCATATAGCATTTTCATTAGATGTTTAATTATCATTGTCCTTCACAAAATATTTTCTCTACGACTTCTAAATTCATTTCAATTGGAATCACAGGAGTTAGTCTATTGAAATGATTTTCAGTAAAGTCTAGATTTAAATTAAGACTGTCTGGCTTTCACAGAACGAGTAGCACATAGGAAATCTATTACGCCATTCCCACCATGAGGACTATAAATTGAATGGAAGCTTTGGCCCTGTGGAATGTGTTTCTCTTTGGGCAGCTGTCCAGAGACAGCAAAAAAGAGGGCAATTACCTTGTTCTGTAGTCATTCTCTCTCACACCGAAACATTTCATTTTCAAGTTTATATTTTGAAACAAAAATCTTCTATGAATGTGAAAAAAATCATCTGACAAATCTTTATCACAGCCATCAATGGGAATTTTGCTCCCGAGGGAACTACCAATCAAGATATGAATCTGAAAAGAATATGTCTAAAACCCCTATTTGCCCCTTTTTCCTATCTTTAAACTTAGAGCAGGCAGCTGAGAATGGAAGAGATAACTTTCCTTATAGGGATCACAAGTAGAGTCTGAAGGGAGGAAGACTTCATCTCTTTTGAAAAATATACAATAATTTAATTTATGGCCCCGAGAATGAAAACTTTGTCTGATTATGAAGCAAAAGGATACGAGCCACAGATACTGCCTAGTCCTCAAGAGATTAATTAACAGGGTGATTAGGTTTAAGGTCTTAGAAGTGATGGATCATGAAGAAAGATTAGTAGATATCTCCTCCAGAAAAGAGTATTGGCCACATTGCTAATTACTACGGGGCCAAATAGACTGATGCCACTCAGGTAGTTCTGGAAGACACGATTCATTCATTCATTCATTCTACAAGTCTTGTTGAATAAACCAATGGAGGGCTCTCATTCAGTTGGCACAACCACAACCTGCAGGCATTTAGAATCCATCTTGAAGCAGCTTCTTCCATATGAGAGCACTTTTTCGGGAAACCTATCCAGTCAATAGGAAAAACCAAGAAAAGCTAACAGCTGCTTAAATTTGGGGCAGGCCTTTGTGATTTATTCTGACGCAATAAACAATGGAATCTAAATGAGTTATGGGAGGGAAAATAAAAAAGGAGGAAAGAAAGTTTGGCAACTGTGCCTATCCGGAAGCCTCCTCTCTGTGTTAATGTGAGAAAAGGAAATGGTATTTTTATTTTCATTAAAATGCAACAAGCATCAAAGTCAGAAAATAGATCATCTTTCCTCATGGCTAGAAGCAAACAGAAGCAGATGAGCGTGTGCGTTCTTCTGGGTGTTGCTGGGGGCTTCTCTAACACAGATCCATCACTTGGTATCTGAGCCCAAACTTGCAGGGAAGAGGAGAGGAGACCTGCTTGAGGACTGCATTGGTCACTGTCCAGGCAGGACAGGCAGGCACTCTGCTAGTTCTGGAAGATGCTTCATTCATTCATTCATTCCACAAATCTATATTGAATGCCTTCTGTGTACCAAGGAATTTTATTAGCTCTTGGCATAAAAAGGTGAGCAAAGCATGGCAGTACTCTCCGGTTGCTCACAGTCTGATGGAAGAGACAGATCAGCAAACAGGTGACTGCAATACAGTGTTTGAGCACTGTGTATATAAGAGCTTAAGGGGCTCTTATTCAGGAGGGACCTGTACTTAGGAATTCAAGGCAAGCTTTGTAGAGAAACTGACATCTAGGATGCTGCTCAAAGGAGGAATCAGCCAGGTGACACCCCAGCAGCGTAGAGGGAAAAGGGAGCAGAGGGAAAGAGAGGAGGCAGGAGATGATGGGATCAGAAGAGTTCACAGCATGTTCAGAGGCCTGGAGAAGAAAGAGAACATAGCACATTAGGAACCAACAAATAGTACAGTGTGGCTGAAGCATGTTCTGGGGAAGAGGAGAAATAAGGCTGAAAAGATAAGAAAAATAAGATCCTTGTAAACCATGCTAAGAAGTCTGAATTATACCAAGTGTCTTAGAAGCTCCACTCTGGACAGTTTTGGAACTTCTGGATAATGTGGATTCCATGGAGGAGAAACCACATCACACACATGGTGCCTCTTACACACTTCAAGGCACTAAAGTGATTTGTTTTAATTTCTGTTCACCCCAAATCTATTATCAGTTCCTGGATGGCAAAGAACATTTTCTGTAAATGTCAACATTTCTGTATTATGCAGAGAAATAACATGTTGGAAGCTGCTATGTTGAGGTCAGAGTCATGGGCAAAGACCCCAGTCCTTCCAAAACAAGATGACCTCCAACAGAGTCACAGAATCACAGAATCCAACATTAGATGGCAACTTTGGACAACAGTGCACATTTTCAGGCAATCCTCTGCTCTTTCAGTACATTAACATAAGTAATGACATGTTACCAGAGCAATACCAGTGCACCAATGCCAGGCTTTTTGCAACAGGGCAAACATTTTCCACCACATGACAAACCTATGAATCAATCCTTGTGTAGCTATGAGAGAACAACTGTGGCTTATCGGTCTTTTAGTAACCATATAACAACCATGGAGAGAAAGGAAGTCGGATATACAGTAGCAGCCTTAAGAGTGTGCAGGATGATGCTTGCAGGAAAGATCATTCATTTGTTCACTCAGACATGCATGGAAACCCCACTGTGCATGAGGTGATGGAAATGCAAAGATAAGCAAGACACTGATGCTGTCTACTGGGATCTCGCAGCACGGCTGTGGTGGATGGGGTGGGCACAGGCACTACAGCACAACGGCATAAATGCTGTGATAAAGACACACCAAAAGTGCTGGGAGGGGTTGGGAGGTCCTGAGCTCAGCCTAGGAGTACCCAGCGAGTTGAATGATGTTCCCGGCTAAATGTATGTCCACCCAGAACCTGTGAATGTGACCTTATTTGGGGGGGAAAAAGTGTTTGCAGGTGTAATTAAATTAAGCATCTTGAGATGAGATCCTACTGAAATTAGGGTACATCTTAAATCCAATGACTGTGTTCTTATAACAGACAGAGGAGAAGACATAGACACAGAGAAGAAGGCCTTGTGAAGACAGAGACAAATATTGCAGTGTCTTTGCCACAATCCAAAGAATGCCTACAGTCAGCAGAAGCCGCACGAGGCAAGGAAGGATTCTCCCTTTGAGCCTTCAGAGGGAATGTGGCTCAGCCAAGACCTTCATTTCAGACTCTGGTCTCCAGAACCGTGAGAAAATACATTTTTGTTGTTAAAAGCCACCCAATTGGTGGTAATTAATTATGGTAGCCACAGGAAACTAATAGAGGGTGGAAGCTATGAGAAGTCAAGGAAGATGTCTGAAAGAGACAGTGCCTGAGTCGAGTCTTGAAAATAGAGTTAGAGGCAGCTGAAATGATTGGAGTGT
>CAUYPO010087529.1:0-20470 GCA_963574435.1 Cheirogaleus major | reverse complement strand
CATGGTGGCACATGCCTGTAGTCCCAGCTACTTGGGAGGCTGAGGCAGAAGGATTGCTTGAGCCCAGGAGTTTGAGGTTGCTGTGAGCTAGGCTGACACCAAGGCACTCTAGCCAGGGCAACAGAGTGAGACTCTGTCTCAAAAAAAACCAAAAAACTCCTGGCCTCAAGTGATCCTGCCACCTTGGCCTCCCAAAGTGCTGGGATTACAGGTGTGAGCCTCCAAATTTAAAGATCTCAATGGGCTGTATTTGTGATTCTACAATGGGCACACTTCATTCCATAAAATAGAATAAATATTCTAATGAGCAGCCGGGCTGACTGAAGCAGAAACAAAGAACAAAAAAGCAGGTTGGTCATTTCAAAGTTACTGTCCTTGTAAGGTGGAGACAGGAAGATAACAAATAAAGATAACTGATAGGTTAACATCAGGTTACTGCAGGTTAAGGATTAAAATGGAGAGAACTTCATTATTATGCCAACTGAAGCTTGAAACTGGTCTGTTTGGGAAATTGGCTGTTATCTCCTGATTTCTTGGAAGGTCAGATAACTCAGTTTTGGTTTGGTGATGCAGAATTTTAGCATGTGTGACTCCATTCTGATTTTTAGTCTGGTCTCTTGGGGCTTAGTGCAAGAGCTTAGTCCAAAACAATGGCCTCCTTGATTTTTATTTAACAATATTAAGTGCTTATTAGTACAATGTATTATAAAATCCATTATATTTTTTAAAGTATTAAAAAATGCCAATACAAATCTGTCCTAATACAACGAAGGAAAATTTTTGAATGAAATAGTTTTCTCCTGTTTGAAAATATTACATCTTTGCTTTTTGAATGATTGTATGTTTTAAATTTTTTCCTATTCTTGTCCCCAGAACCTCCTGCCAAGCCACAGACATTTTTTTTTCTGTGTCCAGCAGTTCCTCTCCTGGGATAAGAAATTGCTTTAGCATAAGTTCACAGCTCATTAAAATAATTTAAGAACCAACTGCTTCAGAGGACCACAAACCAATAATTCACTCTTGAGTGTGTGTTTACGGTTGGGAACTCATAGCAGGGGGCCAGAGGGGAGAGTCATGGGCTTGGAAACTCCCTGGTCAGGGCGAGGCTGTCTCCTACCCAGCTGGCTCTCCAGACCAGTTGCCCAACCAGGCTGCCATGTTGAAGATTAAATACAGCTGTTCTGCATACTAAATAACGATAGAGTGGTAGAGCCAGGGGAGAGAGAAGGGTTCCTGAGCTGTCCCTGCATATAACAATTGAGCAGGAGGATGAGAAGCCTGGACCAGAAGTATGAGAGCCGGCCACTGCCCAGGTGGGTCTCAGAGCAGTGTCTTATGTCCGCAGGCAGCCTGCTGACTTGAGGTTTTTCACACACAGACTGTCTGTTCCTAATCCCGACCTTCCCATTCTCTCTCTTCTCCCTCTCAGTCTGGTGATGCTAACCCCTGAATACACATTACAGTCACCTGGGGGAGTTTTGAAAATGACCAACTGGAAATTCTGATTCAAGTGGTCTGGGTGTGGTCTGAGTTGAGATAAAGTTAAAAAGCCCCCTGCAGGTGACTCAGATGCGCTGAGGGGCATGACACCTGGGCCAGGTGTGGGGGGTCCACTGATCTGTTTCCAGGCTCCTCCCCTCCGCCTCACCCCACTTCCTTTAAATCTGTGTTATTCAAGGCCGACTCTGGCTGGCATCAGCTTTGTGTTGCACTTTTAAACTGTGATCTTAAACTGTTTGCCATTTTAAATGAGGGGAAGGAAGGTAATTTTTTTGTGTGTGAAAAATTACCAGTTGTAACCAGATACTGTAAGGGTAAATTGTTAGTTTGCTGCCCTGTTGGGTTTTGAATTAATTAATGATCTGTGAATTTCTGCTGAAACAACTTGAATTTCTGTCTCCTCTGTGCCATCGCCCCTAGAGAGTAACTTTTGGGGTTTGGTGTCTTAAAATTTGTTCTCCTACAGTGATAGAAGATTGAGATGTTTTACTTCCTTATTCCTTTATTATTTAAAATCAGGTGGGTAACTTTTGCATTTCTTTTTAAGTAGGGACCATAGGAGATTAAGAACGTATATCATGAGTTCTGAATAAATCTCCTACCTAAGGCTTTTTCATATGATCGTATGAGTGCTTTAGCATTTTAATGTACAATTTACAAAACTGTTTCTCACACAATCTCATTTACAGATAATGTATCTTTGAAAATGTATTAATAGAAACCTTCCAAGTCTGCGCTTTGGAGGTCTTATGATAAATGTGAATATTATTTTGCAGCTTAAGGGAACATTTGCAAATTATGTAACACACTTTAACATATTGCCACCTGGTAAGAGAATCTATTACCAGTCTGTTCCAGGCAGTTCTTTGCCTTTGAGAAGCCATACTGGAAGCAAAATGGGAAGGCTTTGGCGCACGGTGGGAGCTGATGTGGTGCGTGTGTGTGGTCAGGGCGGGCACCTGTGTTGGGTGTGGCCTGTCAGACTGTAGTTCATGTGCCTGCCTTCCTGAACCTGGGACTGGGGACTGGGGTTGGCAGCAGCAGCCATCAGAGTCAGTCTGAGCACCTTTTTGAGTGGAGTTCCCAGGCTTAGTCTGAATGGAGAGGCCAGGGATTGTGCAGCCTCCAGAGTAAGAGCGTTTCACTTTGAAGCAGTGCAGGCCCTTTAATGAGTCCCCAGGGCAGGGGTGCTCACTGTGAAAGCTGAAAGGCGGGCAGCCTTCGGGCTTCCCTCCTAAGGCTCAGGCTGTCCCCAGTGCCTGCAGTGGCTGAGATTGTACCGACATTAGTCCCGGAAGGAAGGGAGCTCACTCTCTCTCTGGGCTTGTGGTTTTTCATCTCAGGTGTGAGACCCATGTCTTTTGGGGGCAGTTCTGCCCTCTCCAGGTGGACGCACGTGCTCAAGGGGTCCAAGTGACAGCTTTTTCTTTTTTCATGTTTCTTTTTTCTTTTTAGTCTTTTTAGCTAAATCAAGGATCCATTTGTCAGTAATGAGGTTCATGTGGAGAGTCATAGCAGGAGAAAGAGGACTTACCTTTTTGTTTTTTCACTATCTTGTTTGTTCTTTCACTGGATTGCTTTTGCTTTCTTGCAGGAGAATCACTTTCCATCCTATGAGCCTCTCCATCTACTCAGTCTTCGATGTCATGTCTATAGTGTCTTCCTTTAATATCCAAAGGAACTGAATCTATAAACTAATTGTTGAGATGGGTCCTATTTATGATCCTAAACATAGGATTAAAAAGAAAGTTTATACAAGAGATTCATTTTAAAACTTCATTTCTATAGTATATCCTGAAGTTAGTGTGCATTCTAATCTAAATTTTTACAGATCAGAGCCTGACAGTTAAATCTAACAATTTATTGGATTAAAGCAAACAAACATTCAATTACCCAGAAAACATTCAATTCCCTGAGCATCCTTTTTAATCAATTTTGGGCCGTATAGATGATATTAGAATTCTGTCTTCCTTAAAATAATTACTGTAAGTGTGAAAGCCTTTTAAAATCTATGGAAATCAACATTACTAATTTTTAAGCTAATAAAAAATTACCGAAGGAGTGATGTCCCATTGGAAATAATTTAGGATTAGACAGGAGTTTAATTTGCTGTAAGGATATTTTATGTAAGGTTTGAACAATTTTATGGGCTGGGTTTATGAAGCTAGTACTTCAGAGGCTGTTTATTTCTTCACTCTGTTTCTGGGATTTAACATATGCCCCTCAGTGGGTGATAATGCCTTCGTAATGTCTTAGTGCAAACAGCTGTGCTTATTAAAGACATGACTAATAGGCTGAAAGGGTGCAGTGCATCACTTCATTCAACTATGCCTTTAAAAAAGTATAAAATGCTAGGGTTGAATTCTTCATTAAAGTAGCTAGAAATACAGGTAATTGAAGGTACTAATTAAGCCACATTGAGAAGTTAATTTTTTCGCTAACAATGAGCTCAGGCTTTATTCCTGAAACAGTAAAGCTTAGAGGGCGAAAGGAGTAATGCGCTAGGTTCAAAGGGTCTGGTATATGTTGCCCTCGTTATTTCCAGAAACATTCTACCAATTTGAGCACCCAGCAGCTCGTGAGATTCAAACCTCATCTCTGAGTGATTTATATTTGAAGACTTGAGAAAATCTGCATGTAAAAAATACATCAGTGAGGTTGGATATGACCAATTGCTGTTTCTTAGAGTTTTGTGCTCTCTAGTCTATTGGGATCTCTCTTGAGATGCTCCCAATTTGGGAGTACCTCCCTTCTCTGACTTAAACTGTAATCTAAATTCTTTTAATTTCAATAAGGCGGTAATTTCAGGGAATTTAAAAGAGACCAAAGGATTTTTTATATTGTGTTTTTGGCTTTAGGTAATGGGATTTACTTTTCTTTCAAAACAAGTATGAAGGTTGGCAGTTGAGGGTTGGTTTAGAGACTTAACAATGTAGGACTCTCAATTGGCTTTTCTGTAAGTTTCTTGGCTTTTTTTTTTTTTTTTTTAAGTGGTTGCCTAGTGTTAATTAAAAACTTGTTAGCAACTCTGGGATTCTGCACTCTCTGTAACGGTTTTCTATACTATGCCCATACTTTGCTTTACCCTTTGTTAGACTTTCTCCACATGACCTAGCTGAATCTGTCGTGTGTTTCTTCCTGGGGTCCTGACTGATACAGATATGTTGTTTCATCAGCTGGGAGCAATTTTCCTGGAAGCCACTGCTTCCCCATTGGACTTCATTTCTCTCAGGTGCCATCGGCCAAGACTGGGTCACACTCGCAGGCTGTAGGCTGTGGAGGGAGGACCCTGGCAGGCTCTAGTGGGAGACAGCATCTGCTGGCAGAAGCTTCACCTGCTCTTTACAAAAGGTAAAGCCGAAATTATATCCAAGGATCATCTGTGCTACTTCCAGCTTCTTCCTGAAGGGGTTAGGGGCCTCTGAGCCCACATGGCTCATGCAGTGACCAGGATGGACCACCGAATAAATGGTAGGGGCTGCTCAGTTCTTTGTATTGTCTTTCCCAGCAGATACAGAGGCCTAGGGCAAAACTTACTTACTGCCTGATACAAGATTTGGATGCTTGGCCTCTCCAAATCTCACCTTGAAATTTGATCCCCAGTGCTGAATGTGGGGCCTGGTGGGAGGTATCTGGGTCTTGAGCACAGAGCCCTCATGAATGGCTTAGTGCCCTCCCCCAGGTGAGGAGTGAGTTCTCACTTTTACTTCACACCAGAGTTGGCTGTTTAAACGAGCCTGGGGCCACCCGCTCCCTCTCTTGCTCTCCCATGTGACACTTGCACCCCGATTCCCCTTCCCCCTTGATTGGAAGCTCCCTGAAGCCCTCACCAGAGCAGATGCTGGGGCCATGTTTCTTGTGCAGCCTGTAGAACAGTGAGCCAAAGGTATTTTCTTTAGAGTGACACAAATGGACTGATACACTGCCCTTGCTGATATGTCGCCAGAGGCAAAATCCCGTTATGACTTTCTTTTTTGCTTTGTAAAAAAAATAAAGGTGCTTCAAGCAGGGTTTTGGCAGGTACTCCTTCCTCTTTACTTTGAAAATGCAGATATCTATGCTAATTTCCAGGAAGTACAAACCTCCTCCCATCTGCCTCCATGAGAAAGAAAAATCTCTATTTGGCTGTGGTAGAAGGTTCTTGCGCTCTCAGTGAGGATTTTACTGACAATTGATCACAACAGGGTCAAGTTAACCTTGGTCTGCCATATTAATTGCAAACATCGATCATTTCTTTGCTTTTAAATTCAGGTTTAAGAAGTTCTAATATTTAATATAATTATAATTTTTATGGATTCTTAAGTTAAATTCCTTCCCTGTTCAGATTAGTTATCTATATTCATTTTTTTTTTTTGGTAACAGCTTTGAGAGATAATTCACATAGCATCCAGTTTATCCATTTAACATGTACAAGACAGTAGTTTTTTGTATATTCATAGAGTTTAACAGCCATCACCTGTCAATTTTTAACATTTTTGTCACCTTGAAAAGGAACCCTGTAACTTTTAGCTGTCACCCCCAATCTCCTTCCACCCACCTAGTCCCAAGCAACTATTAATCTACTTTCTGTATCTAAAGATTTGTCTATTCCAGGAACTTCATATAAATGGCATCATAAAATGTTGTCTTTTGTGATTGGATTCTTAATATTTTTAAACTTCATTTGTGTAGCATGTATCAGTTGGTACTTCATTTCTCTGGCTATTTCTGTGTTTTTTACATTTGACTTTTTCTGTCTAGAATTTATTTTGATATATAGGTGTAAATTATTTTTTATTGATAAATAACCTTTTGTCCCAATATAATTTGTAGACTATTTTTTCATTTCCCTTTTTTTATTTAAGTAAAATTTTTAGGTCTTATACATAGGATTTATTTCATGTTTCTCCACCATTTTATTCTGTTACTGTGCCAATAGTTCTTTGAATCCTGTTGATTTATAATGTTTTGCTCTTTGATTTGGCCAGTAGCCACTCTCATAACTTCTTCAAATTGCTCTTTAATTTTTTAGCAGTTGCCTTGTATTTTTCCTTTAAATTAAGCCTTAATTTTTGTCATTATAAAAAGTTATAATTTCTTTTTGGTAGAACTGGAAATTAGACTTTGCATTTAACAACATGCTCTGCCTCTCCATTTATTCAAGCTTTTCTGTCGTTCAATAAAGTTTAACAGTCTTTTGTCATTGAAATCTTGTATCTTTGTAAGGTTATTCCATAATGTAATATTTTTGGTTAAAGTTTTTATTTTTTGAGACGGGTCTCTCATTGTTGCATGGGCTAGAGTGCAAGTAGCATCATCATAGCTCACTGCAACTTCAAAATCCTGGGCTCAAGCAATTTTCTTAAGTAGCTGTGACTATAGGCACGTGTCATTACACCTGGCTAATTTTTAAAAAATTTTTGTAGAGACAGGATCTTGCTGTGTTCCTCAGGCTGGTATTGAACTCTTGGGCTCAAGTGATCCTCTGGCCTCAGCCTCCCAAAGTGCTGGGATTACAGGTGTGAACCACCATGCTCAACCTTTGGTCACATTTTGAATGTAGTTTTTATTCCATTACATTCTTGTAAAAACAGATTACTGCTGGTTATAGGACAGTTAAAGAAATTGTTTCTTGTATTTCTCTATCTTGCTAAGGTTTATTATGGGTTCCACTTAGTCTTTAGTTAACTACTTTGGTATTTTCTGACTATTCCAAGTTTTCCAGCCTTTGGGAGCCATCTTTTTCTTAAATATCTAAATGACATTAAACTAAATGCATATCCTGTATGATTGAAATACGTGTCCTGTATGACACACACTTCTTTCTGAGGCTCCTCTGGGCAGGGTTGACTTGTCTTAGTTGGCATTTATCATCTCTTGCTCTGAACTTTCCTCTCCAGCTCCTCAGTGGATCACTGCTGGCTTCTTACAACTTTGCTCCAAAGCATGTTCCCTTTTCCACTCCGTTACTTCCAATTCACATCTGGGTTGAGGGTATCCAGATTTATTTATTTTTCAGGTCTGAGGATAACATAAGAGTTAGAAATGAGGGCTGGGGGTTGGGTGGCTCACGCCTGTAATCCTAGCACTCTAGAAGGCTGAGGTGGGAGGATTGCTTGAGCTCAGGAGTTTGAGACCAGTCTGAATAGGAGGGGGACCGTCTCTACCAAAAATAGAAAAAAGTTAGCTGGGTGTGGTGGCATGTGTCTGTAGTCCCAGCTACACAGGAGGCTGAGGGCAGGAGGATCACTGGAGACCAGGAGTTTGAGGTTTCAGTGGGCTACGATGGTGCCACTGCACTCTAGCCCTGGTAACAGAGCAAGACCCTGTCTAAAAAAAAAAAAAAAAAGTTAGAAATGAGGAAGGAAATTTGACAAGTGGGTATTGTACACACCTGCTTTCTGTATCTTTTAGCTACTCCCCCTTCTGCCTTGTTACCAGGCCTGTTCCTTCCACTCTCCAACACCAGGTGAGAGTTGTGTCTCTTTTCTTTTTTGCTGAATCCTTCAAGCGACCAAAACAGTCAAAAGATGTCATAATGACCCTGGAAGAGATACTTCTACTTTATAAAATGGAACATTTAACACTGCAGTCTCAATAGCTGCGTGTGGATTACTGGGTCAGAATTCTCTAAGAATAGCCAGGTATTTGACCCACACATGTGGGATTCACCTTGGGTCCCTCCCACGGATGGATCTTAGCCTCTACTTGGGATCACCACAGGCTTCATCCTTATTACAGGTATACAGTCATATCGTCTGCCAAATAGTAGCAGCTTTGCTCCCACTTTCTGGCAGCTGCATCCCTTCTTTTGTAACCACCATTGATTAGATCTTTTGAGTGATGTGAAGAAATGGTGGTGACTAATTGAAATATATTTTGTGTTGCTCTTTTAAATATGGTTAGATTGAGCTGAAGAATATAGGGCTAAGGAAAGAACTTTCGCTTCCTAATTTACCAAGAATTTAAAAATCCAGAATGGATGTTAAGTTTTATCAGATACCTTCTTAAAGCACCAATTCAGTTACTTTTAAGAAAAATTTTCACTAGCTGATGTGAAATACCATATTATAGATTTCTTGAAATTAAAAAAATAACTTCCATTCCTGGAAGAAATTCTACTTTGTTACATGCCGTTGACTTCGATTTGCATGCATATTTAGAATGACTGTAATAGGTATTCCTCACCTCTCTTTTAGGAGGAGGTTGCCCAGTCTCCTGACACTCCTTCATTTTGGGAGGAGCCCCCTTCTCGGTGTGGAATTGGTGGATCATGCTGCCTTCTTCATATTACGGAAGCACATGGGCACGTGGCTGAGGCTTAAGCAGAGTGCCCAGGACTTTGAATCTTACAAAGACAGAGGGGAAGTCAGAAAGTTTTCACAGCTGTGTCTGTCAGGAGCCCATTAGCAGGAGTGGTGTCTGTCCTGCCATCGCAATGTCCAGGCAGCATCCTAACTTCACGACTCGATCTTTGTCATTGCTTCTGCAACTTGGCCTTTCTTAGATTTTGCTCATTTTGTGAGCTTGTTTTCCCAGATTTCCCATCCATTCTGTGAGCTGTCAATATGTGTCCAGAAAATTGTTTATCTGCTTAGGCTTGCTAAATATGCTTTCTGTACCTTGCAGTGAAGAAGCTGACAGTAGCACAGTGGCTGGAATATTAACAGATCTTGGTTCAAATCCTGGTGATTTCAGAAATTGGCATTGAGCAAGTCACTTAACCTTTCAGAACCTCCTCTGTAAAACCTTGCAGGATGGTAGAGAGAGTTAGAGGAGATAATATATGTCAAACACATAATCTCTCATGGTAGACACTCAGTGAATTATCAGTAATTACCATTGGTGTTTATGGAATGTTCTATAACAGGTTAATAATGCCTTATCCACAATCCTGAAATACACAAAATTCTGGGAACTTAGATTTTTTTTCATAATTCATTTGATTTTTAAAACCTGACCTGACTTGGGTATATCTGAGGAAAAAGAGCTGGCCCTGATGTGAAGCAATTTATAGTGTTTATCACATTCAGTGTAAATATTCATGCATTTTTGAGGCAGAAATATCATAGCTGCCTCAGACTCTCAGAGGGTATGTGGAATATATTGAATATTCCCAGAAGGTGCCTTTCTGAAATTAAAAATTTTTGAATCTTGAAACACATTTGGCCCCATGGGTTTTAGGTAAAGAGATCTGTGAAGGATTATTGATGTCTACTGGCCTTCAACCAGAGGCTGTCAGAATGGTCTGGGGTAGTTTTTCAAAACATCGACGTCCTCTGGGTGAATGAGAGATATGCTGCCTTTCTTTCCCTTTGGTTGAGGGCTGTGTGTGTGAGGGGTGGTTTCTGACTGTTTTTGGTTCTGAGGTTATGCCAGCATCATCATAACATTAACTGGACATTTAAATTTTTTTCCTGTGCTTTGTAACAGATTATGTAACCAGAGACTCACTTGGAAAGTTTGAAAGAGTGCATTTTGAAAACTTAGTTTTTCAGTATTTGAAGTTATTCTCTGAGAACGTGAAAAAGAATCTTCCCTGATGATTGATGTACTCAACTATTTTCCTTGAAATTCATCTATTGGTCAAAGGATTTTCAAGTGCTAGCATTATGGATGAGCAAAATTAAGCACCTATGGTCACTTCCTATCTATCTTTATAGTTATTTTAACATTTTATAGAATGTCATGAATAAAAATAACACCTAAGTGATATTTTAATGAAAAATATTTAAATAAAATTAGAGTTTTATTGAACAAGCAGGGGAGCGGAAGCATTATATTTAAATACAGGTAAGTTTCTCACTGATCCATAGTTGTTTTCAGTCACTTCTTAATCTAACTGCAGGTTTTCTCAGGATTTGGTAGCATGAGTTTCCTGATTTAGTGTGAGACCCTCTTACTGTTCCTGTGTAGTCCTTCACTTCTACAGCTGTTCTGTGAGACCAGGGCTGAGCTCGCCAAGAGTGGGGAGACTTCTGATTACCTAGCACTTCTTAAGGTAACAATGATTAATCTGCTCAGAAGAGTGTATTCAATTTTGACTCTAAATTTTGAGCTCCCATGTCAGGTCATAAAATAGAGAAATTGTATGGCTTTCAATTTCCTTAAAAATAGTCTCTTTAAATTTCACTAGGTCAGTGCTTTGAGCAAAAGGGAGCTCAAATAGCCTTTCTTATGTCTTAGAATTACAGTAACTAATCATATTTTGGCAAGAAGTGATTGATTCTAGATTTGGACAGATTCCATTAAGCAGTTGTCTTGACAACTCCCATGTTAACTGCTGGAGAATGTATTGTGCCTTTGGATGAGCCTAAGATCAAAGTCTCTCTAAGTGTGGTAAATGCCGGCCATAGCTTTTCAAAGTGACTGGGGTTTCATGTAAAAGCTGATTGTCTTTTCATGCAGCATGATATTGGTGAGAGCTCCTCTTCCCTGTACAGATGAGAAGGCAGGAACGATTAGGCATGGAAGCATTTCAGTGTGTCTTTCTTATTCCCTTAATTGTGGCCAAACTCCCGGAATGTCAGTGTTGTCTCAGACTCGGTCTCCTGCTAACAATGCTTTTCATCTTGCCTGGCGTTTCTTCGGCCTGGTCTCTGTGTTCCTCTTTGTTTCATCAGAACTGCCCCTTCTGAAGGATGTTTTCAAAAATATTTCGATATTCTGCTCAGGCTTTATTTGTGGTGTACAGGGCCTTATTCTTTAATAAAGGAATTTTAGATGTTCAGCATATGTGGGGAAAATTTTGGGGAGCTACTGTTTCATAGGTTTAGTAAATAAAAGGAAGTGCTTTGAAAACTTCTCAATTTTTACAATAAAATTCTAAGTGTTTGAGGGGAGATGTATATGCTCTTGCATTTTCATTGATGCCCACTGAAAGGCAGCGGGCTGGCGTGGATTTCCCAGTGGGCTTGCTTGCCTCAGAGAATGAGTATCTACAGAGAGGGCAGGGAAGCATTGATTTGGTGTTAACCCAGTGTGCTCTGCCACCTTTGTAAATGTGCTTGTATGCGTGCACACTTGTACACACTTGAACACATCTCTACACTCCTGTGTACACTTAATCCACAGGAGAACAGGTAGAGACCAATGGAGAACACATCACTGTGGAATGGTTTCCAAATTCAGCCCCTGGTGCAAAACTAGTGCTGGCTAAAATTCAATTTAACCCCTTTAGAAAGGCTCTGCCATGGAGGCTGTCCTATCAGCTGTTTAAACAGCCTGTGTTTCCTCTTGCATTGGAGCAATTACTATATGTTCAATTGAGCACCTAATGAAGAAGGAAGCTTTTATTTATTTATTTATTTATTTATTTATTTATTTATTTATTTAGACAGAGTCTCACTCTGTTGCCTGGGCTAGAGTGCCGTGGCATTAGCCTAGCTCACAGTAACCTCAAACTCCTGGGCTCAAGCGATCCTCCTGCCTCAGTCTCCTGAGTAGCTGGGACTACAGACATGCGCTACCGCGCCCGGCTAATTTTTTCTGTTTTCAGTTGTTTGGCTAATTTCTTTCTATTTATAGTAGAGACGGGGTCTCACTGTTGCTCAGGCTGGTCTCAAACTCCTGAGCTCAAGCAATTCCTCCCACCTCGGCCTCCCAAAGTGTTAGGATTACAGGCATGAGCCACTGCGCCTGGCTGGAAGCTTCTATTTAGACTGCAGTAGTCTAAATCTTTTTGGCACCAGGGACTGGTTTCCTGGAAGACAATTTTTCCATGGACTGGAGTGGGGTGTCATGAGGGAGGTGCTGGTGCAGAGCTCAGACGGTGATGTGTTGCCTGTTTCCTAACAGGTCACAGGGGTTGGGGACCTCAGATTAGGAGGACATGTTACAAAACAAAAAATGCACGTGAACCACTAGTAGCAGACTCAGTGTCTCCAAGTGTGTACACCTCAGAGAGGCCTCCAGGAACCGAGACTGAGAACAGGGATGGCCTCTGGTTTCCTTGTCTCCCTCCCCGCCTTCCTTCAGTGGATCTAGTTTAATTTGTGTAAGTTAAATGCTTGTATGATGTGACTTCTCTGCATTACAGATTATGTTGTTAATTTATCTGGGAAACAGTATCTGGGGAGCTCCCTATGGATTTTTTATTGCTGTTAATCTGTGTTGTTAAGATGTAATTTATATTCTGATGGTCCTGGCTTTTTTAATCTTTTAAGATATTAGCTGCTGAATTCCTGAACTCCAGTGGATGTAGAAGATTTATAAATAAAAGAGCAGACTACAGGGCTAAAGAAACTATACTCTCACCTGGTAACCTGCATTTTTAGGAGTGCCTAGAATTTAGCAAACTGAGTAAACCAGTTCCTACAACTGTGAGTGGAAACTGACATCATTTTTTACTGAGGTGGCATGCAGAAGGTAGCATGGCCTGACAAACAACGGTTGTGGAATGCCAGAAGAAGTATTAGGATAGACTGGATTTTTTCTCTCAGAGAGCTGTCAATTCAGGGTAGGTTTTCACCTTTCCATGTTGAAAGAAGTTTCTCCGTGCAGTTGGAAACATGAATCCTTATGTCTGGGAAAGTTTTAAGGATTGTACGTGTAGGGAGAAGGTGAAGGTTGCAATTTTTATTTTTGGACTTGGTAATTGTGGATTCAGAATCTTTTAAATGTGCATTGAGTCACAGGTGGATTCTTCTTGTCCTAAATACACTGTAGAGTACTATCCTTTTTTGTCCTCCTGGTTCATATGAAGATGTTAGTCTCTGAAAGGTAGTGGTGCTGAGCATTTAAGCATCTTCCTCTGAAGAGGTGCAAGAGAACAAGGAAAGCAGTGGCAGAGGAAGTGGTCCACTCTAGGCTGTGCTGTGGTTTGGTTTGATAGCTAATACTACGTTGAGTGTCACCGTGGAAATAATTGGTCTTGGCAAGGCTGCAGGGTGCCCCTTTTTATTGAATAAAATTAGTTTGATTGCTGGGATTCATGAATCATGGATGAAATCCTAGAGCTAAAAATGGCCAGTAAATAAAAATTGGCACACGTAAAGGTCACTGCCAAGTACTTGCTGTTTGCTGTATGCTGCAGTCAGGGTTCAGTGGGCCAATAACCTTCTTTTATAAAAGCAAAGTTTTTTTTTTAGACGATTGACATGCAGTTTTAAGAAATAATAGAGAATTCCTGTGTCTCTTTACCCAGTTTCACCTGCTGGTAACTTCTTGCAAAACTGTATTACAGTATCACAACCAGGATATGGACTTTGATACAGTCCAGGTATAGAACATTTCCATTACCTGGAAGATTCTTCATATTGCCTTTTTACAGCCAGCCATACCCCCTTCCCTGCTGCTTTCAGCTCTTCATAAAGTCTGGCACCAAGAATCTGTTCTCTATTTCTATATCTTTATCATTTTAAGAATGTCACATCGATGGAATTACACCTTTTGGGTTGCCTTTCTTCACTTAGCATAATTCTCTGGAGATTCATCTAGAGTTTTGCATGTGTCCATATTTGTTCCTTTTTTTTGCTGAGCAGTGTTCCAAATGTACCAGAGTTTGTTTAACCATTCACCTGCTGAGGGACATCTGGGTTGTTTATAGTTTTGGCTTTATGAATAGAGCTGCTGTGAATACTCATGTATAGGTTTTATGTAAAATTCATTTCTCTGGGGTAAATGCCAAAGAGTGAAATTGCTGAGTCATATGGCAGTTGCATGTTTACTTTTTAAGAAACTGCCTGTTTTCCAAAGTGGCTATCTATACCATTTCACACTCCCACCAGCAATGTATGAATGACCCAATTTCTTTGCATCTTCACCAGAATGTGGTGGTGTTACCATGTTTAAAAAAAAAAAAATTGTTAGCCGTCCTGTTAGGCGTGTAGTGATATATCTCATTGTAGTTTTCATTTGCATTTCCCTAATGGCTAATTATGGGAATATCTTTTCATGCACTTACTTGCCATCTGTATATCATCTTTGGTGAAGTGTCTCCTTATGTCTTTTGCTGATGTTCTAAATGGATTGTTTTTCTGTTGAGTTTTGCAAGTTCTTCACACATTCCAGATACTTGTCCTTTGTTTTTTTTTTTTTCGACACAAAGTCTCATTCTGTTGCCCAGGCTAGAGTGCTGAGGCGTCAGCCTAGCTCACAGCAACCTCAAACTCCTGGGCTCAAGCGATCCTGGGCTCAAGCGATCCTTCTGCCTCAGCCTCCTGAGTAGCTGGGACTACAGGCATGCGCCACCATGCCCGGCTAATTTGTTTTTTCTATATATTTTTAGCTGGCCAATTAATTTCTTTCTATTTTTTAGTAGAGACGGGGTCTCGCTCTTGCTCAGGCTGCTCTCCAACTCCTGAGCTCAAATGATCCTCCTGCCTCGGCCTCCCAGAGTGCTAGGATTACAGGCGTGAGCCACCGCACTCGGCCAATTAATTTATTTTCAACCCTACTGAATTGCTTTGTCCTAGGTGGTTTCTCCTATATCTGCAGGTGGAAGCTGGCTTTGTTTTGCAAGCCAATATGCTGATGTCTTCCTTTTAGTAGGTGATTTGAGCCTATTTGTGCTGATCGATATGGTTGATATGATGGTTATGTCTGGATCAGGGCTGTGTCCATTTTGCATATTTTGGGGAGTTGCAGATGCACGCGAACACACATATGTGCGTCGTCCCATGTACGGTTTCTGTTCTTAGCTTTTCTGGATTTTTTGCTTTGTTCTGAGCTGGGTTTTGGTGGTGTGGACTTGACAGTTGGGAAGTCGGTGTCTTGCTTTAGTGGTCACCGAGTGCTGATGTCTTTATCCAAGGTCCTCGGTCCCTCCTTGTTGGACGTCTGCCGTTTCTCTGCTAAGAGCAACCGCGACGTGTCCCGTAGCCGCAGTGCCGCGCCCGCCGCCCTCCTGCTCCCAGGCACCCGACTGCCTCGCCGCCCCACCCCCCCGCAACTCACAGCCAGGGCGCCCCATTCTGCCCCCCGCCCCCCCCCCCCCGTCAGCCCAGTCACCTCCGTCTGGGCACGTCTGCTCGTCCTGCCGCTGTCCCCGCTGCGGGTTTCTGGAGGGCGGCCGCCAGCACGGGCGTGGAAGCTCTGCCCCCGCACGCCACGCCCTGCACACCTCCTCATCCGTGTCCCTTGCAACAGCCTTCACGATAAACCCGTGAACACAGGTGTTTCCCGGACTTCTGGGAGCCCTCCCAGTGAGCACGTCGACCCCGAGGAGGGCTCCGCGGGACCCTGATTTACAGCCTGTGGGCCGGACGCTGGGGCCGCCGCCCAGGGCTTGCCACTGGCACCTGAGGCGGGGCCGTCTCCTGGGGACCTGCGCTGTCCCCAGGCAGACGGTATCAGAGTTGAACTGGAGGACGCCCCGCCGGCTGGTTGGTGTCTGCTGGAGACGACGTGGTGTGGGGGAAACGCCGTGCGTTTGGTGACCAGGAGCGTTCTACGTGGAGCGCGAGAGTGGAAGGCAAGTTCTCTTTTCCCTCCACTCCGAGACGTGGGCTCCGCCACGGCCATGAGCGACTGTGTACAGTCGGTTTCTCGGTGCCTGTGACAAGTTGCTCTCAATTAGTGATAAAAGCAGGGAGTCGATGGCTGTACTTTTGTTAATCAGTGATTAGCTCCACATTGCTGATTCTCTGAGTTAATTATTTTCTTAACAAGATATCAGCCTCCCGCCGGCCCCCTTTAGAGATAGGAGAGGAGGCGAGTTGGGTGTCTGGGGAGTGGGCCTGTCCCCCGCCATGTGGCAGGCAGATATGGGGGGCATCCCACGGATCCACGTAGACCACCAGGAAGCCGACAGTCGGCGTGAGTGGCGGGACATTCTTCTACTGATTTCTCTACATCTTCATGCTGTTTTTGGCAAATATTTGATAGATTGTTGTAATGTGGGATTCATTATTTGGGGTAAATTTTTTATAATGGAAAAAGTTCCCCTTTTTGGCAGTTAGCACACTAACTGCCATGTGAGTTGTATTTAACTCACACTAGTTTGGAGCCCGGGGCCTCGTGAAGCACATGTAACTCACACAGGTCTTCACCCTGGGAGCCATCAGAACTATTTTTCAAGTTGCATATAACTCACGCACAGAAAACAATAAAAAATAACACATTTTTCATTAAATTAGAAAGGATCGTTTTGTTTTCCTAATAAAGCACAGTGGCCCCAAGGAAAAAAATGTTTTTCTAGCGTGGCAGTCAATACTTAAAATCCTTGATCCCATGATCAGGGAACGAGGGGCCCAACCTCCTAATGAGGAGGGAAGGGTTGCTTGTTGGAGCGTGAAATGTGTAGGGAAACGAGGAACCGCTCGCGGAGGAGTCGTGCTTGCTGTAGAAATGCCGCAGTAGGGGCATGTCTGGTCTCTTTTCCAAAGCCACGTTGCTGACAAGGAACGATGCCAGTTTGATGCTTTGAGAATTAAAATAGCTCAGAAGTAAAGGCAGATTAATACTTTGGTCTGGGATTTCCCTGGCTGCCTGTAGGTCCGGCTGAACTCTGGGTTTGGAGCCTGCTGTTGAATCTTGCTTGTGGGTGCGACAGACCCGGGATCTTGGGTCCCCTGGACGCCCCAGGGCTCTCTCTAGGAAGGGGCTCTGGCTCCCTTTCCTGGGCCCATGCCAGGCTGGGGCGGCCTGGAGGGGTTTGATAAGCTGCCTTGAGTGAGGGGCTGGCACAGCCGAGCCCCACTCGGCCTTTGGGGCGGAGGTGAGTGACCTGGGACCTCGGTTTCGGGTGGGGGTGTCCTACAGACAGACTCAAACACACGGTGCAGCCCACATTAGCACATTTGTTTGAGGATTTGCTGGGGCCCTTCCCAGCCCTGAGGACGCCGAGTGAACAAGACAGGGGAGGCCCCTGTCTCCCGGGGTGCAAGTGTGAGAGGAGGCCCAGTCCCCAGAGCCCCGAGGCGGCGGCCGTCCAACCTGCTCAGCTCCTCCGAGGAGAGGAACCGTCCTGACCACACGCCCACGCCGAGGAGGAGGATTTCCCTGGAGAAGGTGTCTGGGGTGGAGAGTTACGTGTTCCTGCGGGGCGAGAGGCCCAGAGACGCTCGACACACGTCCTGGCTGGTTTTGACCTGTGAGCAAGGGCCGGAGGCTGGGCTGGAGCCAGCTGTCCTGTGGCAGGGTTGCTGTTGGTGTTGAACTTGTGTGCACAAACACACTCACAAAATACACACTCACACAGGGATACACAGTACACACCACACATATACATACACGTATACAACTCCACACACAAAATACATGTGCACACACTACACACGCCTACCCATATGCCCACACTCATACACACGTGCATGCACACATACATGCTACACTACACAAACACTCACGTGCACACCACACACTCATCCATGCATACACGTACAGGGCCTCTTTTTTTTTGAGACAGAGTCTCACTCTGTTGCCCGGGCTAGAGTGCCGTGGCATCAGCCTCGCTCACAGCAACCTCAGACTCCTGGGGTCAAGCGATCCTCCTGCCTCAGCCTCCCGAGTAGCTGGGACTACAGGCATGCGCCACCATGCCCGGCTAATTTTTTTTAATTCATATATATATATATATTTTAGTTGTCCAGTTAATTTCTTTCTATTTTCAGTAGAGACGGGGTCTTGCTCTTGCTCAGACTGGTCTCCAACTCCTGAACTCAAGTGATCCTCCTGCCTCAGCTGCCCAGAGTGCTAGGATTACAGGCGTGAGCCACCACGCCTGGCTGGGCCTCATTTTTTTTAAAAAGCAAAGCTCTGACGCAGTTATGGCAAAGATTTCACGTTAGTGCTGGGCAGCTGGTGTTTTAATGTTGCTTTTATTTTTGTTTGAATTTGTAAAGATTAGTAATACATGTAGGTGTTCACTGGGGGCTTTCTTGACGGTTGGTGGGAAGTTCTCACCTCTGATCCCTGGTCTTTCCGTTGACCAGCCCACCCTGAGGCTCTAACTCATTAGCATAAACCCACGTGTGATTGGAAGGCCCTGTTACCAGTAACAGTAGATTCTCCTATCACTCTGGAAATGTAAGGTTTTAGGAACTTTGTACAAGGACCAAATATAGCAAAAGATGCTCCTGGGGGGAGGGGGGATGGGTATGTTCACACCTAGTGGGTGCGGTGCGCACCGTCTGGGGGATGGACACGCTTGGAGCTCTGACTCGAGTGGGGTAAGGGCACTATATGCAACTAAACATTCGTACCCCGTAATACGCTGAAATAAAAAATAAATATAAAACCAATAATAAACTACATTCAAGTTGGCAGAGAAAAAAATAAGAAGACGTTCCTTATCACCCAGGAAATTACGAGGGATTCAGGAGCTCTGTGTCAGGAGCCAGGGAACTAACACCAAAAGTTACATATTTCTCAGCACACAGTTCTGGAGGTTGTATCTGTTGTGAGCAGGTTCCCTCCTTTGTCAGTAGTCGGTCAGGGTGGGTGCCCCAGAGACCCAGGGCTTGCTGGTCTCAAGGTGACTGCCACACCCTCGCCATTTCATCTGCATTCCAGATAGGAAGGTGGGGAAGAGTGCCTGGGCTTTTCCTTTTGAAGCCTCTCTCCAAGGCCCGCCCAGCTGCCTGGGGCCTGGGCTGTCACCTTGGCCCGGCCCAGGGCTGCCCTGCTGCCAGGAAACCAGGCAGCCAGCACCTTCCTACCCCTTGACAGCATTTCAGAAGCCTGTGTATCTTTGACCTTTTACCCGAACTGGGGGGAAAGAGGCATTTTTTTCTGTTTCTTTGGGCTTCCCTCTTCACTGCCCTTTACCCACAGCACAACTTCCGTCATCCTGCCGCCGTGACCGTGCTTCCCGTTTGGGTTTCCAGTCTCCCTGTGAGAACCAGACAGGGAGGAAGGCCACGGCCCCGTCTGGAGCACGACTCCTCCGTTCTCCCGTTGGTGCGGGCGCCGCGGGGTGCGGGCTGGCCCCAGTCTGCCCTCCTGGGGTGCAGGGGCTTTCGGCCGGCCGTGGGTGGGGCAGGCCCATCAGCACCGCCCCTCCTGGGCAGGTGGAGTCGGGGTCCCTCCCTTCCCAGCCCTCCCAGCCTGGGCGGGGCGGAGGCAAGATAAAAGCCAGCCCCACGGCTCCCCACCCGCCTCCTCTGCTGCCACCAAGAGCTGCTCCCAGGGACCCGCCCTGGGGTTTGGCGGAGTCGGCAGGTAAGGGTGGGCTAGCCTGGGCAGGCTGCCCCCAGACAGAACTTTCTGGCTTCCCAGGTTGACTTTGGGGCACCCCGAGTGGTTCTGGGGTGGAAGTCAGCAGGAGAGAAAGTGGGAGTCCCAGCCGTCCACACACCCTGGGCTGGGCAGGGCTGGGCTGTCCCTAAGCGCCCGGGAAGGAGAGCGGCCCTGGGCTTGGCCTGCCCTGTGGCCAGGACCCCCGCGCCCACCCCCGCCCCGTCCCCACAGGGAGAGTGTTTGCTCCTCTTTAGCCGGGGCCCCCAAGGCTAGTACCTGTCCCCGTCCCTGCTCACCGTGCACTGCAGAGGGAAGGGCGGGCGGGTTTTGCGCCTTGTCCGTCCCACGACGTCTCTGGCGCCGACAGCCCGACCTTGAGATCTGCCGAGTGGTCATAACCACGTGGCTTCCCCGGGTTGGCGCCATCTCCTCCGTGGGCTGCCACAGCTCTGTCTGCCCCAAGCGTCACACGAGTGATGGGAACAGAGTCGGGCCCAGCATGGAAGGCCGGGTGTGAGGCCCCGAGAGTTAAAATGCACGTTGGATTTCAAAGACTTGGAAGAAAAAGCAAGTGGTATTTTGGATGTATTGGGTTAGTTAAGACACATTGTTTTTTTTTTTTAATTTTTATTCTTTTTTTATTTTGCATCTTTAGGACACATTGTTTTTTTTTTTTTGTTTTTTTTTGAGACAGAGTCTCACTCTGTTGCCCGGGCTAGAGTGAGTGCCGTGGCGTCAGCCTCACTCACAGCAACCTCAAACTCCTGGGCTCGAGCAATCCTCCTGCCTCAGCCTCCTGAGTAGCTGGGACTACAGGCATGTGCCACCATGCCCGGCTCATTTTTTCTATATATTTTTAGTTGGCCAATTA
>CAUYPO010087528.1:0-16028 GCA_963574435.1 Cheirogaleus major | reverse complement strand
GGGAGGAGGGGACAAACATAATGAGTGAGATGTGCAAAATCTGGGAGATGGTCATGCTTGAGGCTCTGCCTTGAGGGGGGAGGGGGGCATGGGCAATATACGTAACTGTAATATTTGTACCCCCATAATATGCTGAAATAAGAAAAAAAGAAAAGCCATTCCAGGGTGTTAGGAGAGGAGCGATGTTATCAGATGTGCATTTTAGAAAACATTCTCTGACGACATGTAGGGAAGGAGGACAGGGGAGACTCATAAACATGCTGGAAATATAGTGTAGGACTAAGCATGGGGTGGGCCCTGCAGTCCCTCTCGCCTGTCCATGTTCTCGGCAAGTAAAACCCTCTTTGGGAACCAAGTCAACAATGCAAGGGTGTTTTCAGTTATTCTTTGCGATGGCATAATCTACTTCATAAGAGAAAAATGCTGTTTGCCGTAGTTGAAAAATGCTCAATTGGTAGTTCTCTGGGAGAAACTACTCAGTTTGCTAAAATTTAAATACCCATGGAGTGAAAACAAAGGCAGCTAATAAGAACTGTGTTATTGAAACTGAGCAGTAACTAGAGACGTCCCATTTCTGTTCCTTTTTATCTTTTCAAAAGCGTAACTCCCCATCAATTTACCCACATTGTCATTCGTCCTTTGCATCATTAGCATTTGGGAAAAGGACCGAAACTGTCACAATGAGACCAGCAACATGTAGAAACTAGAAATACAGTTTGGGGAAATTAGAAAATAAAACTGTTAAAGAGGAGGATTGAATGTTTCATTAAACATAAAGATGATGCTAAAAAAAAATCCCTCCTGACTTCAAGTGTTGTTGGCTACTGAAATGTCATCGTCAATTATGCCTGTTTTTGCACGCTCTGCGGTGCAAAACCAATTACCCTGACAGTCCCTCCCTGTCCTCAGAACGCCAAGACCACTGACAGCAGCAGAAGGAGCAAGAGCCAATTTTGATACGAACATATATTAAGGCAGGTACCAGTTTTTAAAAGAAAGTCATTGGTGATCCTTCGTTCGTCCACTAGTCATGCTGGTACACACCAGGAGAGGCAGGGGCACAGCAGTAAGCGCCAAAAGAACTGGATGTGGGTCATGCCCACGGTAGGTGCAGTTATAATCTGGCAGGAGCGTTCTCTCGTAGAATTAAAAGGCAAAAACAAAATGGGAAGTAGTAAGTATCAGCAGAGTGTGTTTCCGCAAGAGTGGGGAAGGAAAATCGTGGAGGCTGGGAGGGAGTAGTGAGTAGAAGGAGGAAGAAAATAATAGCAGTTAATATTTTACCAAACCAGGAACTGTGTTAGTATGTATGTGTCTTATCTTAATAATATATTTCATGTGGTAGGGAGTATAATTACATTTTAACAGGAGGGAACTGAGACTTCAGCAGTTGGCTGGTCCTGGAACCTGGGACCTCTTTACCCCTGGGGATCACCATGGCACCTGGTGTTAGACTTCAAAGACATCATTTTACTTCTAATCTACTCTGGAGTGGGGATCTCAGGGAGAAGAAGAGATTATGAGTTTGGTTTCAGTATTTTGCAGACTTAACTAGGTCGAGGAACCATGATCACGCATTTTAATTTTGAGAATTCCATGAATATTCTTTAAATAGTAAGACAGAGAGCAGGACTCATGGAGCTGATGAGGCATAGAGTCCCCTCTGGTGGTGTGATGCCTGGGTGAGCAATCCATACCATGAGGGCTCTGAGATTCCAGCACTGAGGTCTCAACCCCCCCAGGAAGGTCTCCTGGAAGCGATGGGGCCTTGGAAAGTAGCCATGAGCAACAGGGCCTTGGAGACCTAGATACATTCTAGACGTTGGGCTCAATCATAGCTGTGACACAGGAATAAATTTGTTTTTATGAGAACTGGGGTAGCAAGGAATACCTCTTGTTCTTCATCTTACTTATAGGAAAGCAGGTTGGAGGCAGAGTTGTGGGGGCATGTCCTACACAAATGAGAGAAGTGTGGTTAGGAGCAAGAGGAGAGTGTTGGGTTTTCTCAGTAGCTCTCCACCCCTCCACCTGCAGTTTGAATCTGTGAGACATGGCTTGGATGTCATTGGTAGATTGTCCAGTAAACACAATGATTCTATGATGGTGGTTACCCAATTGAAATGTCACCAGTGTTCACAGGTGAGGCCAGCTGTTGAGGTAGAAGACCCATGGACACATGTGGTTTGGAGAAATACAGTACACTCAGTAACAATATATGAATAACTTCAATGTGCCTTTCAAATACCTTGGGGAAAGAAGAAATTTCTTTAGTCCTTCACCTCAGTTCTGGGATGGTGAGGAGATTCATTTGGCTTAGGGTGGATTTCTGTAGGGAAGGTGGCATCCATACTTTTTTTCACTATCACCTTTTGACAATTTTGGTGTCTTCTTGGTCAATATAGTGCCTTTTTTGAGATTCCTGTCTCTCTAAACAGCTCTCCTCCAGCCTTGCTGTCATTCAGTCCTCTATGGCCAGTCTTACATCTCCTGCGCAAGAGGGGTCTGACGCCACGTGTGACAAGAGGAGCTACTGTACTGGCTCATCCTCAAGCACCGTCTCAGTGGAGCTGATACTCAACACATAGTAAGTGTGCAACATTCTAGTTGAATTAAACAGAATATTGCCATAAGGAAACAGAGGAAGAAAAAGTAAAAATTAAGCCTCATGTTAAACACTTGGGTGGATTCATGCTTTCCTTATCCCAAGGTATGAGATATTTACCTATAACCATGACATCATGCAAAACAGGTCAATGGTACCATTCTGTTTTCTAAAAGCCAGTCATCTCTACAAAGTCAGTGTCTAACAGGGCTATATTTTGATGTGTTAGGGAAAAAATCAACATGATTAACAAAAGTGGCCAAGCGAGTCTTGCTATTTTAGCTATTATGTTATTCCTCTTCCGTTCTACTCGATAAAATCAGTGGAGGCTTAGGACAAAGCTTGAAATGCAAAGAGATTAGGAGAGAGAAGAAGGAAAAGAAAAGTAAAGTGCCTGTAAATGTTGGGTGGGAATTACCATTCAGGGAGTAGGAAGGATTAATTCACATTATTCTGCCTATAATGTGATCACTCCTCCTACCACTGTGAAGGAGGAAGTCAAAGAAAAGGTATGTGAGTAAAGTATAATCAATCTATTTCTTTGAAAGGTACTTTACACAGAATTAGTACAGATTCTTGAACCATTTCTTTGTTTCAGAGAATCTACCTATTTAGTAATTACTTTGGTACAACTGGCTATTACATTTTTTTAAATTAATAGTCTACCTAACATTATACATAAAAATAATTTCCAGAGAGCTGAAAGTTTACATAGAAGTATTACTATTTATCCATAAAATTACTTAAGACATAACATAGCTTAAACTTGGGACAGAGCTGATATTTCCAAGCATAGCTCCAAAGAATGAACCTGCCAAAGAAGTAGAGAGGGAGAAGGTAGAACTGACTGCATTAAATTATTTCTAAAGCTTCTCCATACAAAAGACACTGTAAATAAAGCTAAATGGGAAGTTTTAAAAACTGGAAAAAACATTTACAACTTGTGACAAAAGACAAATTTGGGGAAAATATTTTTTAAAAGAAATTCAAACAGCCAATAAGTATACACGAAGTATTCAACTCCCCCAGTGATAATGCCAGAGATCTAGCAACATGGCAGAGATTTCAAAAACAACAGTGTTAAGGGAAATAGATGCTTACATTCACTGGTGCTGGGAAACAAGCTTTCTGGGTCATGATTTGGCAACACGTTGCAGATTTAGACATGTCTTTCAATCTAGAAATTCCATACTTAAGAATCTATCCTATGAAATAATGGGTTGAACATACTTAACCTGAAATATCTGAAATTCAAAATGCTCCAGAATCTGAAACTTTTTGGGCACTGACATAACACTCAAAAAAAAAAAAATGTTCATTGGAGCATTTCAGATTTTAGATTTTTAGATTAGGGATGCTCAACCAGTAGGTATTTGAAAAAAAGCCAAAATCCAAAACACTTCTGGTCCCAAGCATTTTAGATAAGAAATACTCAACCTGAATAACAAAAAAATTAAATTCTAGCTAATGGCTACTGCACATTTATTATATAAAATGCTCCCTGCCAAGCCGTTCATGCTCTTTATCTCATTTAATATTCCCGAGAATCTCATGAGACAGAGACTGTTATCTTCTAATTTTTTGTTTGTTTGAGGAAAGAAAGGGTCATTTAACTTTAACAGAAAATTTGAAAATGAAATACTTGCTTCCTGTTAAGTATTATTTTAATGAAAAAGAATAAAACAACTTAAAACTCTTAGGAGTTTGTTAAATTATTTCCCAAGTATACAGTGGAATTCAGCCATCTTGACAATGAAAAAATAGAGTAGAATATTTTTGACATACAGAGATACCTATGATATGTTAAGTGTGAGAAAATAGGATATGAGAGAGTGAATATTATATCTCCTTTTTATTTAAAAAATAGGTATCTATATTTTCGCCTGTGTATATGCAGACCCATTTTTACAAGTCACAAAATATGTACATCCGAATATTAGTAGGATTTGTGTCTGCAGAGTGGGATTGTGAAGGCATTTATTTTCTCCCTTTTGTTGATTGCTGCTTGTTTTTCTACATTGAACACATTTTACTCGTTTAATATATGAGGTTTTCTCCACTTTGAAGTTTGTTTGGTTTTTTTTTCAAAAAAAACTCAGAGCAAAGTCAGTTAATAGTTGTTCATTTTTATCTCAAGTAGAAATAGAAGATCCAAGGGCAGTGCACTCAGTGGACTAATTGACTTCAGTTGGACTTTCTAAAGATGTTCTTGACCACCAGTGAGTGAAAATTGAAGTGCATGGCAGAAATAGACCACAGGGCTACCTGGCTTTATAAAGAGCAAGGAGGAGGCTCTCTGAAGCTGAATTCCTTAGTCATTTATGCAAATACCTCCATCTAGAATAGATACTTTAAACTTGGGCCCATGAACTTGGGTGGAGGGAAACTGTTAATACATCTTTAGTTGCACTATGGTCTAGCTACAAACTAGAATTTCCTTCAGGTATGAATGTAGGCAACAGACCGGTAGCAGCATCTGTGACTTTGTCGCCACTAGAAAGCCTATATATTTTATATTATTTTACAAGTGTTTATATTAATATGACTATTTATGTTTATTATTACTTTAAAATTATGGTAGTTATTAGATCTGCCCCTCGGTCTTATTATTTAATGCAGTAATAAAACAGCACTTGTACTGTCATGTCTCCCCCCTTCTCTTTGGGTTTCTTTTTAAATATTTTGCCAACAATATTTCAGTATCATTGATTTCCTTTGGGAACTTATGTATCTTAATATTATGTGTTTAAAAATAATGACTCCCAAAAACAAAAAATCTGAGCTTAGGGTAAAATATCGTCATCCTTGCTCCTTTGATGAAGGCAAACTTAGTACTGCAGCATCTGAGTACTGAATAACGAGGGGTTGGTTTCTTTACCAGAAAATATTTGAATGAATTAAACCCAGGCCCGTGTGTTTTCCGGCTGCTTTGGTTCACTTGAGTCCGTGTGTCCTAGAGCTGTGCTGTCCACAGTGTCTCCGCGGTGCACTGGGCTATTGAGCCTTCGAAAAGTGTCTAGTCTGAACTGTGATGTATTCAGGATAAAATACACTTTGGATTTTGAAAATTTAGCACATAAAATATAAAATATCTCATTAATAATTTTGTTACATTAACTGCATGTTGGAAATATTTTGGATCTAGTGGGTTAAATAGCATATTATTAAAATTAATTTCACGTGCTACTTTAAAAAAAAAAAAATGTGATTGTGAGATGGGGCCGGTAGACTTCACCAGATTGCCAAAAGGTCCCTGGCACAGGGTAGGTTAGGAACCCTGGATCCGAAATCTGTGGGTCTGGCAGGGCTGGCCAGCCCTGGGTAAGGCCTCTTGCCCTGAGGCTGAATGCCCTGTCACAGCACTGGTGACAGAGCGTGAGCACAGGCTGCCACCCAGCAGCCACTTTAGTCCGTATCTGTCTTCCCTCCTTTCCTTTTCTCTCCTGCCTCTTCGAGTGGCCAACAGCTATGCCTCCCTGCGCGCCTATTAAAAAGGAAGAAGTTAGCAACTGGCTATTTTTCAAATGCCCATCTGTCTGTCTCTATTCAATGGGCCTGTTTTCAGCCGACATATGTGCAAACAAATTATCGATTCAGACATCTGCTGAATGCGCATCAGGTACAAGACCCACGGGGTGATGCTTGGAGGCACAAATTGTGAGCCCCTCGTGCTCAAGCCGAGCCCCATCTGACGGGAGGGAGGCGGGGGAGGTGTGTGCAGACCGTTTTCACAGAAGGTGGGCAGCGGAAGGAGGATTTGAGCTTGATTTCAGGGTGTGATCGCACACTTCTTTCCAGGCTCTCTGTGCTTGCCTACTGTTTTCTTTGTAGAACTTCGGCTTATTTTTGTGGTGTTCTTGTAAAAAAAAAAAAAAAAAAAAAAAAAAAGCATCAACAAAAACATACTAACAACCCTTTTTAACCTCTTCTTTGAGTTGGTTTTTTTGCTCCTTTCACTGTGACCTCTCCCCACCCCCGCTTGCCAGTGAGCGACACATAGTAGGTGTTCAGTTGCTATTTGCTGATGGGCGAAGGTAGCGTCATTCCAGCTTACAAAACACCGTCCATTGACTTACCAGTGTTCTTTAAATGGTAGTCCAAGAAACACCCAGAGGGATTGTTAAAAGCAGGTTCCTAGGACTGATCCCAACCTATTGAGTCAGCATCTCTGAGATGAGGTCCCAGAAAACTGAATTTTAAGTTCTTTCTCTTCCCTTTCTGGTCCGCTTCCCCAGTGATTCTTATGCACATGGAAATTTGAGAATTACTGTCTTCCATGATCTGCACAAAAATCCTATAAATGAGGTAGAGCAAACACTAAGGAAAAGGAACTGCAGTGGTTTTGTGTAAGATAATACATGTAGAACGTGGCTCATTCAGAGACGTGGAGCTGGGCAGGGAGGGAGAAATGTAAAGAGAATTCCTGTCGCCCAGAACCTGTGGATCCAGGCACAGAGAATGGAAAGTAGGAGGTTCGGGCAGGAAGATAGCTCAGGGAGCTGTTGCGGGACAGCGAGGCAGAAGGAAGCACAGGCTTCAGCAAGGGCAAGGGTGTTGGGTACGAGGAGGAGAAAACACGGTCCATTCTCATCGTCCAGAATCCACGTTTGCCAGTTCGCATAGTGGTTAAAATTTATTTGCAACCCCAAAATCAATGTTCAGGGTGCTTTTACTGATACTCGCAGACACGTGCAGAGCATTGAAAATCTGAGTCGCCCAGTGGATTCCCAGTTGGGATGGAGCCAGGCAACGTGGCCTTCTTGTCTCACCTCTCATGCTGTAAACAAGTGTCCTTCGTGCAGTGTATTTAATAGTGCCACCTTTTCCGCATGTGTGTTCATTTTATTGGTGATTTCTTTGTTTAAAACGGCCCCCAAGCATACTGCTGAAGTGATGTCTGTTTTCCTAAGTGCAAGAAGGCTGTGACATGCCTTACGTGTTAGTAGAAAATACGTGTGTTAGATAAGCATCATTCGGGCACGAGTTATCATGCTGTGGGCTGTAAGTCCAATGTTAATGAATCAGCAAAGTATACTGTGTGTCTTTAAACCAAAACACATATCAAAGGAGGTTATATATTTACCAGTTGATGAAAATGTTATGAGCCGAGGCTTATAGGAACCTAACTCTGTATTTCCCTAGGTGCGATGGTTCGGTATTCACTAATTCAGCGTCTGTAGAAACGTCATAGAACGTAACTACCATGAACAAGGAGAATCACCTGTAATTATTATAGTAAGAACAACTGAAAATATCTGCTCTATACCAGTCCCTCTGTGCTTTAATGGTAGGGCTATTAACCCTTACAACACCTGCAGCGTGTTTGCCATGATCTGCATGGCAAGGATTGAGAAACTGAGGCTCAGAATTATTGAATTGATCCCAAGTCACTTCTGGAAGAAATGCCAAGTGCTAGTTTGGGTAAACATTTCAGAGTCAGAACAGGGCACATTTGCTGTTGGGATGGATGGGAAAGGAAGAAGGGAGTGTTTTAGAGATAATCCCAAGACGTCAAGCCCCGTGGAGAAGGAAGCTGGTGGTACTACTAGAAAGAAGAACAGATTGAGAGAGTCATGCATGTGCTTGACATGTTGGGTTTTAGGTAGAAAGGCAGGACTTGATTTTAGCTATAGATCTGGAAGTCATCCACAAAGATGCATTTATAGTCACAGGAGAGGAGGAGACACAATCCTCCCCCCACCACCACCACCAGGAGAAAGGAAACTTGAAATAATGTTTAGGGAGGGGGGAGAGGAAGGGGAAGCAAAGAAAAGGAACAAGAAACACAACCAGAGGGAGGGAAAGAGCAAAGAAACTACAGGGTAATGGAAACAAAAACAGATTTTCCATACAGGCAGAGGAGATGGTCCATAGTGTGAGATGCTCAGAAAGGTCACGCGGTGTGAAGACTGAGAAAAGGTCACCGCATTTGCGGATAGAATGTCATCAGTGACCTTTGGGAGAGCAGTCCCCATGGCTGGTAGGGACTGAAGACAGAGACAGTGAGCAGGAGATGGGGCTGCAGGTGTGGACTGCTCGGCTCCCATCTGCAAACTCCACAAGGAGGGAGTTGCATGATGGCTTTAAGAGGAGACTGGAACAGTCCTAGAGACCACGGAAAGGCAGGAGAAAACGTGGTTTCAAAACACAGCAAGGACTAAGAAAGGAGGAACAAGCAGGTTTGTCCTGTGGAAAGAGGAGACATTTCTTTTTGAGGCTGTGCAGCGTGCACCTGCTGCCCATATGTAGAGAAATCTCAAGTTCTCAAGCTAACATCCAAACCAGTAAACATCATCCGAAAAGACAAAAATGAGAAAACTGTGGGGAAGATTGGGACACCTGCTATGTTCAGGTTTTCAGCCTCAGAGATAATCAACATCTTCAGTTGTGACTGGAGCCTGTCTAGTCATTTAGGGACCTAACATTGAAGAAATAGATGATCACTTTAAAGCACGTATAGTTACGTGGCTCCTTCTGAAAAGTTATGACCTAGAGATCTTGCTGAATCTGCTTTTGCCATTAATAATCACTATTTAGGAGCTGGGTTTTCAGGCAGACACCAAGCTCAAGTTCCTTACACATAAAACAAAAAACCACTTAACATCTCTCAAGTAGCTTAAACGTTTCCCATTCTTACTTGTCTGTTTTCTTTACTCATCAAGAAACTGGCAAACCTTTTACCTACAGATGCTGCAGAAGCAAACTTCAGCCAGGTTTATGTTAAATTGTCACAAAACCCCAAATTAATAAGACCTGACTACCTAACGTCCCTCCCCGGCTGGACCCGAATGCCCTTAACCACCCTGCCCAGGGGCGTGGGAAAGTGGGCTGGGTGACATTAATGCAGACTCAGTTAATTGTCCTAGAAGTTAAAATGCTTCCAGACATAGAATGTTCCAAACAGCCTGTTCCCCCAGAAATGCTGTGTCGAAGCTGATGGGTAATAGCAGCTTGCTCAGCCGAGCCCGGTCTTGAGAGCTGAGATGTTAAAGTCCGACATGCTGGGGAGGCTGCTCTGGCCCTGCGTCTGGCTTGCAGCTGTTGCTGGCCCTGCCCTGTCCCTGGGCACAGAGGAAATTGCTCACCCCCACCGGGCACCCCTGCACAGTGGCCTCCTGCTGAGACCTTGGTACCTGGCAGTGCTGGGGCTGCTGCAGTTGGTCGGACCTGGGTTCAAATCTCAACTACGGTGCTCACCAGCGGTGCAATTTCAGGCAACTACTGAGCATTTCCGAGCCTGTGAAATGGGAGCGTGGGGCCGTCGCGAGATGCAAACAAGGATGTTTGTGCAGCACGTAGCTGTGGGTCTGGTGCATAGTAGGCCGCAAAGACAGTGCTTGCTGTTTTTAGTACTGTGTGCTATTTTATCTGCTAAGAAGTTTAGTATTTCCAACACTTGTAGTGTTCCTTTCATCTCAGATTCCAGTAACATGTATGCGTTATGACAAGTCAAACGATACAGAGGTGTGCACGGGAAACCTTATTCTTCCTTCTTTTCCTTTCAGCACCCGGCCCACCCTCCGGGAAACATCTGGTGATAAGTTTCATGGGATCCCTTGCGCCTTTCTCTCCACTCACGCTCGTGCGTACACAGACATCAGGGACTGTTTTCTCTGAGTTTGTGTGTGGTGTTTTTGCTCTTGTTTTGCAAAAATGTAATCAGAATGTTCTTAAACTTACTCTTCCTACTTTCACAAACATCTCTCTAGGGTCAATATGACAAATTAATTTATTCTTTTGGAGAGGCACGTGTTATCCTAAACAGCCTGTTAATGTAATAGGTACGTAGTACAATACTACCGTAACCCACTCGACCGGCCTCCTATTGGGGGAAAGTCAGGCTACTTAGAGTTTTGTTTCCCTGACATAAATATTGTCGTTGTTATGAGCAGTCGTAGTGTTCCATTGTGAGGATAAAACTGGGCCTCCTGTAAAATCACAGTTTTGATAGGAAAGCTAGAATTCATAATTAAGTCACATATTCTGCATTATTTTTTCTTCCATAACTCTCCCCCCCCCCACTCTCTCTTCCCCACTTCCCTCCCTCCCTCTTTCCTGATAAACCTGAAAACAAGAGGACATTGAAGGTTTGCTTTCATTTCTACATTTTATTGGGCCTGGCCTTTAGGGATCCTGTAGTCATTTTTATGACAAAGTATTCGTTGTAAGAGGCCTTTGTAATCCTCGAACGAAAGGTCTGATATAAATGAATCACCAGGTCGGGAGCTCCCTGCTCAGTGGGCCTGCGGTCCAGCCCTGGTGGGCTCGTCCTATTTCATTAGTCTTCTCAGGAAAATCAGAAATACAAGCACTCCCTTAAGCAGAGGACAGCTCTTATTTCACTCTGGAGGAGCAACATCGAAAATATTTTACAATTTCTATCATAAACTGAATTTTGGGGTCTGCAGACTCTGATGCGTAAACGGTTTCTGAGAGTTTAGTTCCCTTTCTTCTCCCCATAGCCTCTGTCTCTGACATGTGCAGGGACTAAGCTGACTGTAAGAACAGAGACCCAAAGTTATGGCCCGCCTTGCTCTCCAGGGTGGGGAACGAGGGTGGGGCTCGTCCCAGTGGGGACAAATGATGGCTTCCAGGCAGGGGACCGCTGACTCAGTGATGACAAGCCCTCATCACTCTGCTTGGCAACGAGAAAATTAAATTCAGCCTAATCTATATTCAGTTCAACCTATAGTGCTTGGGTCACCTGTAGTTTAAAAGTCTCTCCCAGGTATCGAGTCAAATTTAGGTTCTGTCATTATTTGGGAAATACTCACAATTCAGAGCTCTCCCTCCAGGCCTCCCACAAACACTGATTCCGAGCGTCTTGAGGCCTCATGCCGGGCAGAAAGGTGCAGGAACTGCCTACCTCCTGGCACTGCGGGCGTGGGAGTTTCCACTAGCCTTTGTTAGCCTCTCTGCCTCAGCCCCTGCCCCGCAGGTGTCCTTGGTGCTGCCTGGTGAGCTGGCCTAGGTCCCTGTCACCTGCTCACCTGGCCGGGCCCACAGGGACCTGCCACACCAGCCGGGCTTGCAGGGGAATGAGGGTCAGCTCTGCTGTCTCCTTCCTCACTCTGCCACCCACCGTCTCTGCTGCGTTCATGTCCCCACGGGCTGGGGCTGCTGCTTAGGAAACCGTAGTTGAGGAGTGAGTGCCAGACCCTACGTTCAGAGTCCCCCCCCGCCCCCCAAATTGTTAAGAATATTCTCTGGAGATCACTCAGAGACGAGCAGACAGCCCAGAGATCCAGTTCTCCCTCCTCCTTGACTTTCCCCAAAGCGCCTCTCCTCTCTTTTCCAGTTCTTTTACTCCTTCTGTCTTGGTAGCGAAAACCACTAATGCAGTTACGCTTCATTTTCCACTTGGCGTAGACTGGGGGAGTCTGGTCTCAGGAAACATATTCCTTGTTCTTCAGGAGATGAAGGACACAATCGCTCTGGCTGTCAGGTGTGAGCTTGTCTCCCATAACTGGGCACCGACAGGAGCAGGACCAGCAGGCGACCAGATGGAGCAAGGAAGGCATCTTTTGGTGACAACTTCTCATCACCTTGTCCCATGATTCCGTAATTAATTACGTGAACAGTTGCTTTAGGCCAGTTTCCCATATGCCGGAGGAGGCAGCGCATTTCATGGTGATAGAGCGTGTGCCGTTGTTCACTGTTACGTCCCCAATGCTCTGCACATGACTTGCCAGGTCGTAGGTGCTCAGGTAATGTTTGCTGAATGAATGAAGGGCCACCAGACCAGTGCCCACGGTCAGAACCCGACTGCCTACAGACCGGAGTCCCGCCAAACCCACAGGTCCTCATCCCAGGACCAGAACGAATGCAAGAGGCCAGGGCAGGCAGAATCAGCAACTGGGAAAAGAGGGTAAGGATTTGGGGAACCAGGTATGACCCAGCAAAAGGAGGAGATGGAACCTGCTAGCTAGACGTCTCCTGGTCTGGGATGCCAGGTGTTCGTGTCTGAATATGAAGAACAAGATTCTTTGTCTGCCGGTGCGAGATCCTAGCTGTCATCACTGCCCGTTTTCTATACCTTACTTGGGTTGAATTCCTAAAGGACAGAGAGAAAGGAATCCAAATCCCATCCACTTTGCTCTTTTCATTTGCAAGGGCTTTGTCTGTGTGCCTGGGTGCACGTGATTAAAATCCGCAAGTGTGGAGCTCTCTCTCCGTTTTTATACAGGCGTTTGTTATTCCCAGTTTTATGCGGGAGGCAGTACAATCTAGTGTTTGAAAGGTTGAAAGCCAAATTCTGCTACTTTTTAGCTTTGTGACCTGCTACTAAACTCTCTAAGCCTCAGCTTCCATCTCAGCAAAACAAGAGAATGTGCTTGTAATAAACATCTAATTAATATTAGCATATGTAACAGGCAGAGAGAAATCACACCTCATACTCATGCCTCTCCTTGGTCAATTAGTCTCATAAACACCATGCCAACCCAATTGCATTCGTACATTTATAAACCATTCATTCAACAAATCTTTCTCGAGCCCCTGCAGAGCAGTTGCCAAGACCACACACTCTGGAACTCCACTACCTGGATTTAAATTCATGCTATTTACCGTCTGAGTCACCTTGGACTAGTTACTTAGCCTCTCCATTCCTCCAAACCCCCATCTGCAAAGCAGGTACACCAATAGTATTTACTTCATAGGTGACTGTGAGGATTAATTACGTTAATGCATGAAGAAGGTGGCAAGTACCCAGCAAATGTTATTAGCCGCTGTTACAAGTATGAGCGAGGCACTGTCTTGGGTGTGGGGTAGGGTGGTTAGTAAAAATAGATGCAGTCCCTGACCTAAAAATATCTCACAGTTAGGCAGGAAAGATGGTTTACAGATAATTATACATTCTTATAATCGTGCTAAGTGGTAGGAACGCCATGTAAAGAGAGCAGTGGGCAAAAGGAGCAGGGACTTGATGTGGAGTGGAGGGAACAGGGACCTCCTCGGGAAGCGACGGTCAAGCCGGGCTCTGAGGATTGGAGAGATGCGGCCAGGCAAAGGCAGAATTCCAGGGGGTGGGAATGGCAGTTACAAAGGTCCTGGGGTGTACAGAAGCATGCTGGCAGGTTAGACAAGCTGAGACGGGGCTGGTGGTGTGGCAGGGGAGACAGAGGGTGACCAGGCTCGAGACACGGGCAGGCGCCAGATGACGCAGCCCCGGGACACAGGTGAGGATCTCAGACTTGATGCAAAGAGCATGAGAAATCATCATGGGGTTCTAAGCAGGGGAGTGACATGGCAACTTTCTCACTGTCTCGTCCTGTCGTTACAGCCACCAGATGAGACTAGGACGTGGCCTTTTGGCCACTGAGTCATCCTCACACTTTCCTTCTTCACATTTTCATTAGCTAATCCATTTCCGCAGTCTCAAAGCCAGGGACCAATCTGGGAAAGCTCTACGGCCCGAACAATCCGAATCCCCAACCATTCCTGCCTGGTGGTCTTCACAAGAGGACGTACTTGTAGAGGAAAATGCTAACACACATATTTCTTCTCTAATCACACACCCAGTACTGAACACGCTGTAAGGTGTGATATAGAGTGACCCATCCATAAATGGTCATGTTCAGAACCGTCACCAATACTAACGTCAGTAGGCGCTCAGCCCCATATGACTTTTACTCTGGTCTCCATGGCTTCGACAGGTGAGACTGGGGCCTGCACAGTGGCCCCCTCTTCTGAGGCTCTGGCACAGCATGAGTCAAAGTGATTCCTGATTTTAGGAAGCTCTGAGGTTCACAGAGACAAGATGCTATGACACTGTTTTGCTTTATTTCTATATTTTGCTTTGAGCAGCCATTTGTTCCGTACTCTTGTACCTCTTTGAAAAGCTCCTGATTCCCAGAGAAGGACTGAATTCATTTGCATTACAATACATCGTGTTCCGAGCCTGGTGTCTGTGCTGGTGAAACCTTCCCTTGATCAAGCTCCACGACTACCCGTAGAGTGTCTGGAAAGGCACGAGGCTTTCTTTGCTATGCCTGAGGAGTATGTTTCGAGAAGAAAACATTGCATTCTCTGCGTAACAAATCACACCTGTCAGGTAGGCTGCCCATCTTGGGAAGAATTAAGCGCAAGGCCAAACTCTCTGCAGTCTTCCCTGGACCGCGGCTGATTTCTCAAGGACTGATTAAACAGCAAACGCAGAGTCTGTACAGACAAATATAGGTCACCCTCCCCTTTGATGGCTGAATCGCTATCATATAGCCCGACCTCCCGCATGTCAGATCCCTAACAAGGTTCTGTTTTACATTGCAAACATAAGCAGACTCCTAGAAACTTCTGCCACCCACATAGACTCCCGACCTTCAGCTCCCCCTGCAGAAAAACCCACAGCCCTCCCCTCCTGCCATAAGCCAAGGACTTGAACCAAATGCAATAACAGCACAATTCAATTCACATTCAGTTTAGGGAATATTTTTATTTTCTGGTTGAATAATTCTAGAAAGGATATAGTTTTAGTCCTGAGTCCATCAGACTTATTGGATTTATGTATTTAAAAACAACTTTGACTTGCTTCATGGCTCACTTTAAAATAACCTGGGCTCCCTCTGAGTCTGGAAATGAGTGTGACCCAACCCCGCCTTCTGCTCAGTGCCCAGTTCAAGACCCTGTGCCCCACATATAAAGCTAAATGGAACTCAGTTCTGAAATATAAATCCATCAGGTTCCAAGTCTGGCTGTGCTTGGGATCCAAGGACAGTTGAAAAGTTCCCCAAAGCCCCCTTTAAAGCAAAGACTTGGTCTAGAGCCAGTTATAATAACAACATCTTTCCTTTTTGGCAATGACCATAAGATCAGCCTTCCACAGGACAAGAGAAGCCCAGGGGGATAGCGGCTACCCTGGAAACTTGGCAGCTCATCTAAGTTCTTCCAGGAAATAGAGAGGGTTGACTTTGCTCAGTGCTGCTTGTGACGGGCTAAGTGCTTCTCTCCAATCCCTTAGTGTGTGTCTCGCCTTTTCTCCAGTCCCATTGTCTATAGGCACCTGTTTCCTCTTGCTGTACCTGGAACCAAGCACTAGGCCTCATACATAACAGGTGTTTGCTAGGTTTGCGTTGCATTAAATCTAACGCTCACCTTGCAGAAGTTAGGATTAGACTTGGCTGCAAGGAATAGAAATTCCCAAAACAGTGATTTAAGATTGAAGTTTTCTCTGAGCATTGCCGTGATGATCTAGAACCCAGTTTTCCCCCCTCTGTTGGCACTGAGTTGCCCGTTTTAAAGATTTTTATGAATGGAACCATACAGTATGTATTGTGGTTTGTCTGATTTCTTTTTTTTTTTTTTTATTTCAGCATATTATGGGGGTACAAATATTACGGTTATGTATATTCCCCACGCCCCCCTCCCCCCTCGAGGCAGAGCCTCAAGCATGACCACACCCCATACGTTGCACATCTTACTCATTATGTTT
>CAUYPO010087526.1:0-14696 GCA_963574435.1 Cheirogaleus major | reverse complement strand
GGGAGGCTGAGGCAGAAGGATTGCCTGAGCCCAGGAGTTTGAGGTTGCTGTGAGTGAGGCTGACGCCACGGCACTCTAGCCAGGGCAACAGAGTAAGACTCTGTCTCAAAAAAAAAAAAAAAAAAAAAAAAAGAACAGCATTTACAGATTCTTTAATGAGACTACAACCTCAGCCAAGAGATATCTGCTATTTACACCAATGGTGTTTTTACTCTATAAAACCATCATATATGGTAGATATGGTATTTCCTCCCCGGGAAGAGGATCTTGATTTCCTTCCTTTATTTACAGGTTCCACACTTAGCTATTCTGTCAGGTACGCACATGCTTGTTAAGGTTTCTCATCTTCTACAGGCTCGCTGTGGTATTCTGCCACATATAGGCTCTTGTCAATGTTGCTTGGGATAGGTTTAATTTCTGTTCCCAGCTGCTCCTCAATACTTTTCAGGTTGAAGCGATCATCGTATGTGATCAAGTTGATGGCTAAGCCAAGATGACCAAAGCGACCTAACAAAAAAATTTTTTAGAAATTTAAAAAATGAGTTAAATATGAAAATCAATGTGCATGTGGTGCAAGTCTATTAGTGGCAAAACTACACAGGATTGATATTTCTGTTCCTTACCATTCTGAATATACAAAACCACTTCTTAGAGTCTCTCTTCATACACAAATTACCCTACAACTTCCGGTTTCACAGCCCAAAGTAGTGCTTTATTTTACCTTTTTCAAATGACAAAATGGATGCTCATCTGCACCAACAGCTGCCTAGATACCATACACTAAACAATACAGTCACAGACTGTACTACCAATGAGTAGAGTGAAGTTCTCCTGTGTTAATTTCACCTCAAATTAAGCACAAAGTTATTTTTAACTGATCTTAATAAATGTTCTAGAAAAATTAGAAAGTAGTCTTAAATACCAAACTGAATTAGTGTTAATTCACTTTTCTCATAGCTACCAAACTCTATCTCACAAAGGAACAAAATTTAGTGATTATACCTCTCAAAAAACAACTTACACCAAGAACATCTCCCTCCTTTTTCCTCACCTGATCTTCCAATACGATGGAGATAGGTCTCTGCCAGCTTTGGGAAGTCAAAGTTTATTACCACATTCACAGCTTGTATATCAATACCTCGGGTAAACAAATCTTTAAAAAAAAAAAAAAAGAAAGAAAAGATAATTCTCACTGTATCTTTGAATTTGGACATGCTTCTTGATACCACAATACTCTAATGTATATTTCTAGTGTGACCTAAGTTTACTAATTTCATTCAGTTATTCAAATGCATATATAACATATATATATATACTTTTAAAAATTATGGTATGATATAAATAAAATTGGAGGGCATAGATATTATTGTGGCATCTAAGTATCTAGCAAAGAGTAAATATTTGTTGCATATTAACAAACATCTCCTGAACGAACTGACTGCAACAGATATTTAACAATTAATTTATAAAGCATGCCATTTTATAGACTACAGAAACAGCATAAAATAGAATATGACTTGCCAAAAGTCACATGATTAGAGGTAAAAAATATAAGGACTTGGATGCTAATCCTAAAACCCTAAGAGTGGGCCTGGTGCGGTGGCTCACGCCTATAATCCTAGCACTCTGGGAGGCCGAGGTGGGAGGATCGCTTGAGGTCAGGAGTTCGAAACCAGCCTGAGCAAGAGCGAGACCCCGTCTCTACTAAAAAATAGAAAGAAATTAACTGGCCAACTAAAAGTATATAGAAAAAATGAGCCGGGCATGGTGGCGCATGCCTGTAGTCCCAGCTACTGGGGAGGCTGAGGCAATAGGATTGCCTGAATCCAGGAGTTTGAGGTTGCTTTGAGCTAGGCTGACGTCACGACACTCTAGCTGGGGCAACAGAGTGAGACTCTGTCTCAAAAAAAAAAAAAACAAAAAAAAACCCCCCCTAAGAGTCTAGTATCCTTTCCACTAAATCAGATATTTTGAATACTTCAACATATTTAAAGGTCAGGTCTGCTGATAAAGTAAATATAAATATATGAATTCACATCTATATTAGTTATCCTTTCAGATATAAGGCAGAGAAACAAGATAAACTATAAGTATGTAAGATATTTTTATAGTTCTTGATTCTTGATCTGGGTGGTACTCATATGGGTATATACATGCAAAAATTCATCAAATAATTCATGTAATATTAGTATATTTATCTACATTGTACATTAAACCACAATTCTTCCCTTTACTCAGAAGCCTAATTAATGAGATTAATAGGATTATTAATCTCACACCAATAATAAGATTATAAATTTAGCAATGGGAAGGTACTGAATCCATTTGGTTTGTCTGATCTGTCTATTCAACCCATTTGTTATTCTTTATGTGATAAAATAAACCAAAATATAGATTAGTCGTCTTCTAAGAAAAAAATTAAATGGCCACAATAAACAACTTTCAAAACATAGGCAGTGTCTTATTACAATTCATTTTGTGTTAGCTCATTCCTGTATACTAAAACTATTCAGAAAACAAACCCCAAAACTACTTTAATTTTTTTTAAAGGCGAAGTGAAGCAGTGGGAGCATCACTGCACTCGGACCAGCCCCAAAACTACTTTAAAAGACAGTGTTGAGGCATGAGTGTCAGAAAAAGTCTTCTGCAGTTCCAGATACGGAACCCAATTTCAGGAGTTAACTAGAGTTCATTCTCAACTTCAGGAATTCTAGAAGTGGTGGTAGGGTGTGCTGGACTGTGTCACAGGCTGCACTATGTGATATGGACAGAGAAAGCAAAGAAGAACTAGAGAGAAAACCAACGGGTAAAGGAAATAAAGAAATTCTTACCAGTGCAAACAAGATTGCGGCATAAGCCATTTCGGAAATCATGAAATACACGATTTCGATGTTCCTAGGAAAAAAGCAATGCATTCCATTTGATTAATACTTATACATAACCCAAAATTTTCCCCATCAGTTTCTCCTATCCAGTCAGTTCTCGATACCTCAAATCTGTTTATATAAATGATGCAGGACATTAAGATTCTTTCAAAACCAAGTATGAGGCCGGGCGCGGTGGCTCATGCCTGTAATCCTAGCACTCTGGGAGGCCAAGGCGGGCTGATCGTTGGAACTCAGGAGTTCGAGAACAGCCTGAGCAAGAGCGAGACCCCGTCACTACTAAAAATAGAAAGAAATTAATTGGCCAACTAAAAATATATAGAAAAAAAAAATTTGCCGGGCATGGTGGCACATGTCTGTAGTCCCAGCTACTTGGGAGGCTGAGGCAGGAAGATCGCTTGAGCACAGGAGTCTGATGTTGACGTTGCCTTGAGCTAGGCTGACGCCACGGCACTCTAGCCTGGGCAACACAGTGAGATTGTGTCTCAAAAAAAAAAAAAAAAAGAAATCCAGCAGTGCTGTCAAACACAAACTTCTGTGATAAAGTAAATGTTTTGTATCTGTACTTCCAATACAGTAGCTAGTCACTACAGGTGGCTAATGGAGCACTTGAAATGTGGCTATTACAGAGGAACTAAACTTTTCATTTTATTTCATTTTAACTAATTTAAATTACTACAATGTGATTATTGTATTAAATAGTACAAACTGAGAAATTACCTGAAGGGAAGAGTAAAATTTCACTTCTGTATCATGTTTGACAGCTTACAAAGTACTCATTCATACATTATCTCAATCTTCCTAACAACCTTATGGAGGTATGAATATGTATGAGTATCCCTATTTTATTGTTAGAAAATTAAACCTCAGAAGAGTCTAAACTGAAGGGTCCTTTGGCTACTAAGGAATAGTTTATTCTTAAACTCAGGACATTTAGAGGACCATTAAAACAAAACAAAATCCAAGAAATACTTGGAAAAAGATTTTTTGTTACATCTGTTCAAGTTTTAGTTTTACACTCACCTGCCTCATTTTAGCATGAATATAGAAGCAAGAATAACCCAGTTGAGAGATCTTCTTGGCTAGCAATTCAACTCGCTGAGAGGAGTTACAGAAAATGATTGACTGGTTTATCTGAAGCTAAGCAGAGAAAAAATAGGTATGAGAAAGAAAAACAAAAACCTTCATTTGGTTTGCCAAATCTTAAAAATACTGACTAGCAAACAAGAAATGTTAATGTGGCCTAAAATTTAGAATCTCATAAGATAGACAGAAAGTTGCAGAAATTGTAAATATTTTCCTTTACTTAATAGTTGCAGATAATAATTTATAAGTTTTACTGTAGAAAAGTACATTTCATAAAGGCCACATAACTGCGACGAGCAAAATACAGTTGATTCTAATTATTCAAAGTAGTTATGGTGTACAAAGTCACTGCAAATACCAAACTAGCAAATACGGAACCACTGCTCCCAGGGGAAATACAGGATTAGGTTCCTATTAGCCTCTGATCACAACTTTTTTTGTCAACAGATCAATACACAACTCTGTTTTACATGTTTCAGTTTAAGAACACCTTATTTAATATACTCAGAGCCAATACCACTATAACTCATGCCTGCACGAAGCGTATGAAACACACATTCTCTCTGCAAGGCACATTAGCATTCCTGTGCATAGAACACTGGGCAGCATGTCAGCACCATGTGTAAGGGCCAATTTACAGTGAAATCATCAACAAAAAGCACACAAACTTGAAAAACATGGCACAGACTGAAAAGGACACTTGTTCACAGTAAGAGAGCTAAAACAATAAGACAGAGTACTGCGTTGACCTCAACTGGGAAATGTGCATGTCAGATGACTCAAATTTTTTAACACATTTCAAATGTCCACATATGGCTGTGAAAGTACCTGGAGTAGTGATTTCTAGATTACAAATAAATTCTAGTGACTAGGCAAATTCACAAATACAGAATCTGTGAATAATGAGGATCAACTGTAATTAAGGTCAAAGTATTTCGGAAAAAAGTTAAAAATGCCTGTTACTTGTCAACTACATGATATTAACTTCAGATCAACAACTAAAACTGCCTTTTAGGAAACACTAAGAATTTCTTTTCTTTCTTTTTTTTTTTTTTTACAGTGAAAAGGGTGTGGAAATTGATGAAATTGTCTGTTTTACTGGGATTAAGTGATGGACAATATTTAGCAGCGGAAGCCTACTACTACTTACCCTGGAGAAAAGTGTGTTGAGGCAGTGTACTTTTTGGCGCTCAGTTACATATGCGTAGTACTGGGTTACTCCCTTCAGAGTTAGTTCCTCCATCAGGTTAATCTCATAGGGTTTCTGCAAATGGGAATTCTGAGAAAAAAAGAATAGAATCTCATACTTATGAAAGCAGTATTTTATCTCTTAAACTCAAAGTATATCCTATACATTTCTATCTGACAAAACACTTGCTTATAAGAGAAATATCTCTCTTCAAAACAAAATATATGATCTGTCATGTAGAAATCAATTACCCTAATGTTTCAGATTCAGAAATGCAGCTATTAATAATTTACTACTTCAGGTTGAGTATCCCTTATCCGAAATGCTTGGGACCAGAAGTCTTTCAGGTTTTGGAACATTTGCATTCATTATATTTGCTCCCATGAACATTTCTTTTGAGCATCATGTTGGTGCACTAATGTTTCAAATGTTGGAGCACTTCTGATTTCAGATTAGGGATACTCAACCTGTATTCTGCATATAGAATGATGCTATAATCAATTTACCTAAGCATCAATGGCTATGTCATTCTGACACCAAAAACTAAATGAAAAATGAGGAATTTAATCATATTACTATTACAGTTTTTTTAAAAAGTTAATTTACTGACAACAAATCTTGCTTGGTCAGCTGAAGAAAAAGCCCCAAACTTTAAATAATTAGAATAGATTCACTGATAATAAGATGTAATTATGGATAAAAGCACACTCATAGGCAACTGGATAGTACTGATTCCAAATGCAGATTTATACTCACCATGAACTTCTGTACACTAAGAGGGAAAGTAGCAGAATATAGTAAAATCTGCCTGTTTTTAGGTAGCGTGAGAATAATATCCTCCATTATCTGCACAAAATCCTGTGATAGCAACTTATCTGCCTGCAGTAAAAAGAGAAGACAACTTTAAAAACAATGAAATGACTAAGGTCTTTGGGTTAATATATAGTCAAAGAATAAGGTATCATCTAACAAGAGCATCCATGGAATTCTCCTGGTTGTAAACAGTAAATTCTCTCCAACACTGCATAGAGTCCATTGGCACCAAGATAAATTCCCAGTGATTCAGAAGGGGAAAAAATCTATAATCCTCATCTTCTAGGGAAAAAAAATTCTAGACAGATAAAACCCCTGCTCCCATAATAGAATTTAAATGTGATTCCCATAAAACAGGTAAGTATGGTATAGAAGTTAACAGTTCTGGAGTTAAACTAAATGGGCTGAAATCTTGTCTCCTTTATTTATCAGTTGTTACTTACATACTGTAGTAACTACTTTATTAGATAACTACCTTAAATGGTTATTGTAAAAACTAAATGAAAAAATACATAAAGCACTTAGTGTTGGCACACAGTGACTTGATTTATTGATTCATTCATTTTTAGATTTAGGGTCTCACTCTGTCACCCAGGCTGGAATGCAGTGGCCTAATCACAGCTCACTGCAATCTCTGACTCCTGGGCTCAAGTGATCCTGCCCCCTCAGTCTCCCAATGTGCTGTACTCATTGGCATGTACTACCATGCCCAACTCTTTTAAAAAATGTTTTTGTACAGCTGGAACCTCATTTTGCTGCCCAGGCTGGTCTCGAATTCCTACCATCAAGCAATCCTCCCACTTTGGCCTCCTAAAATGCTGGGATTACAGGCGCGAGCCACCATGCCCAGCCTCATACCAATGATTAATAAATGGTATCCCTCATTACTCAAACATAAAAGCTTGATTTGAATTAGACCGTGATCGATGAATTAGTTATCTAAAAACACAAACCAAATAGGAAAGGAACTTTTATGTCAAAATATTAATAATACTGATGTTCCTTGACTTACGAGATTCTGTCCTGAGAAAATACATCAAGAGTTGATATAAAAAGTACATTTAATACAACTAACCTACCAAACATCATAGCTTAGCTTAGCCTACCTTGAACATGCTCACAACACTTAACACTAGCTTATGGTTTGGCAAAACCATCTAACACAGTACACTGTAAGGTATGAGTTGTTTAAACATTCTCATGGTCATGTGGCTGGCTGAGAGCTGTGGTTTGCTGCCATTGCCTAGCATCAAGAGAGAGCCTACTGCTAGCCAGGGAAAATATCAAAATTAAAAATCTGAAGTAGTTTCTACTGAATGCATATTACTTTCATATGATCGATTGTGTCAAAAAATTGTTAATTGAACTATCTGAAGTCAAGGACCATCTGTACATGTACAAAACACTGCCAGATCCCAAGGATACAGAATTAATAAGTTCTTAAAAGGCAATATATATAACCAAACTATAACCAAACTGGTGACATAACACATGTAACAGAGACCAAAAACCAAACAATATAAAGCAGTATACACAAAATGATGGGTTAGAGACATTATATGTTTTGTAAAATGTATCACTAAAAAGAGACTTAGAATGAACTTAGCTTTGTGGTTATTCAGCAACTCCTCTCCTTGAAAAAAAAAAAAAATAATACCTAAACTATCTAGCATCCCCAAGAAAAAGACACAAGACTGAACACCTATCATCTACTGCCTCTGAAGGGCAAAACATGTTTTACAAGCAAATTAATTTAAACCGACCAGTTATATGTTTATTACAAGGTCATAAATACAAACAGCTTTTGTTTTGTTCACTGGCAATTATAAGCAAAGCACAGTAAAGTACAGAACAGTATCTTTCCAAATGAAGACACATTACCTCATCCAATACTATCATCTGGACATGATCAACCTTTGCTACTCCTTTCTTAATAAGATCCAGGATTCTCCCAGGGGTAGCGATCACCACGTGAACTATATGTAAGATTTAGAAAACATATATTCTCATTAATTTTAACTTGGGCAAAAAGGATATTGTAAAGGTTTATCATATACAGTCAGGCACCAATTAACGACAGGGATCCATTCTCAGAAATGTATCATTAGGCAACATCATAAAGTATACTTATACAAACCTAGACTGTACAGCCTACTCCATCATATAGCTTCATTATAATCTATACATGATCCACTGTTCTATTTATCTTTTATCAGAAACACTGTTGTAGAGGCAGAAATAATACAAAAAGATACAAGATGTGTTTTAGGATAGAGACTTCCATTTCACCTCAGGATGGCAAGAGAATACTCATTTGTTTCACTTCTACACTAGGTGGGCTATAGCTTCCCAAACCACCTGCTCCAAACAGGAGACATACTTTCTTGTCTTAGGACAATGTCCAATGAATAACAGAAGGCATACAAGGCTTCTGACACAGCAGGTTTAATCCACAGCCATGGTCTTCAAAAAATTGTTATAAGGATCAAACAAGATAATCATTGTCAAAAACTATGCAGTATAAAGTATGTATCGCTTAATCACCTGATAATTATATATAAAATTCTGACTAAAATCTCTATATAATTTTATATAAAGTGATCTCATTCTTCCTGTTATCTTTTTTCACTCAGTAATGTATCACGGAAATCTCTTCATGAAAATGAATATAGATCAGCTTCACTCTTTAATAGCTATATGGAATTCCATTCAGACTATACCCTAGTGTATTTAGCCAATCTCCTCTGACATTTAGTTGGTCCAATTTTTCAGAACTACTAACCACCTGATAGTACATAACCTTATACATACATCCTTGCATTTGTCCAATTATTTCTTCAGGAAAGATTCTTGAAACATACATTTATAATTTTAAAATATACTGCCAAATTTTCCATAATAGTGATTGTATCAATTTACGCCCCCATAATGCAAAATAGCTTATTTCTCATATTGACTACTAATATTTAGCATTACCAATTAGATAGGTACAATTAATATTAACTTGCTGTTTTCATTTATATTTTTAAAAATTACTAATAAAGTTGAATATCTTTTTCAATTACTATAAATTTGTCTTTTTAAAAATGGTCATTTCCTTTATTCATTTTTTTACTGCAGTGTTTCTACTCCTAAATTCTTAAAAAAAAGAAATTTTAATAATTTACTGTAAGAAATAAACTGACTGTAATTATAGAGAGCTATTGCCTTAATCATTCCCTACCTGTGTCATCAAGCCTCATTATGTCATCTCGTAAATTGGTTCCTCCTGTGGTTGCCATCACTTTGGCCCCTCCCATGTGTTTGCTGACCTGGATGCAAATTTGACTGACCTGTAGAGCAAGTTCTCTAGTGGGAACAATCACCATTGCTGGAAAACATCAAGGAACAGAGAAAATATGAAGGTGGGCAGGGAGAGAGAAAAGAATATTTATATTTAAAGAATTTAAGAAACTACAGATATACTGCCTTTGTAATCTAGATACTCAGATGTACTGAAAAGTTACATTATTACAGGCCTGATACTACAAAAAGTCAAATGAATAAATCTTTTGAAAGAGAACCTAGTTTTACAGAATTAGACTTTGCCCAGCAATACTACTATATAAATACTAAACTCTTCTTAATTACAAACTTTTAAAGGGCTGAGTTGGCCAACCATTAGCTAAAAGATGATTAACTTGATATTTTTTTCTTTCTTTTAAAATTTTTGAGACAGGGTCTTGCTCTGTCACCTGGGCTAGAGAGCAGTGACATGATCTTATCTCACTGCAACTTCAAACTTCTGGGCTCAAGGGATCCTCCTGCCTCAGCTTCCCGAGTAGCTGGGACTAACTGGTGTGTGCCACTACGCCCAGCTAATTTTATCTATCTTTGGTAGAGATCAGGGTCTTATTCTTGCTCAGGTTGGTCTTGAACTTCTGGCCTCAAGGGATACTCCTGCCTCGTCCTCCCCAGAGTGCTAGGATTACAGGTGTGAGCCACTGTGCCTGACTTTAGCTTAATATTTCTAAGAGTTCTAACTACATTTGACAGATTCACTAAACACCCTAGTATGAAACTCCTGCTACTCAAGTTCATCATACAGAAGTAGAGAGAAACAATAATTATAGATCAAAGAAAGCTAAAAATTTATAAAATCTTTAGAGGTAAAATATTAATTCTATTATTTTATCCTGGGTACAACTATGGAAATGTTTCTTCCCCACCACCTAAGCTCTTAAAATCCTTTAAACAGAAGTTTATGTTTCTACAATGAATTCTGCTGACACACATCTGCCACAAGAAACAATTCAGTTCTACAGTTTATAAGAAGCAATGTCAACTAATTTATCCTCTTATGGCTTTAGCTTTCCTATCATTAGAGCGATAATACTTACTTTGCCTATCTCACTGAATGTTTGCAAAACAGTATCATGTAAAAGTACTTTGAAAACTAGAAATTGCTTTAAAAAGTTGGGAATCATTTTTACAAGACAATTAAACCAAAAACAGGAACAGGGAACAGGACTGGGGTTGGGGGAAAGAAATCCAAAGGAAAGAATTAGGCCAAAAACTGTGAAAAGACAGAGAATACAAAATTGCAAATTATGTAAATTCTGACTAAAAAAAAAGAGGAATATCCTCTACATAGTTCCATGGTTTAAAAGGCCATTCTTAGTTTAAAAACAAACTTTTCTCCAACTAACCTTGTATATTGTCCTTCTTCAGGTCTAGCCGTTCAAGTAAGGGAATGAGGTAGGCACCGCTCTTGCCTGTTCCATTTTTTGCTCTAGCTAAGATATCCCTACCAGATAAAGCAATGGGAATGCTCTCCTCCTAAAAGAGACAAGACAATGCAAAATACTTGTGAATAAAAACAGTACACAAGAAATTCTGCTATAAAATACACTGAAGGATACCTCTTTTGGCACTGCTTTGAAGTGTCCTACATTTGCATTTTACATGAATAACAGAGACCCAAGTAAAGTAAATTAGCAGGACCAGTCAACATCATCATAAGCCAGTACTTATCAGAACTGTATAAAATCAGAAAAAACAGTTCTCAGGAAAGACTATATATGGTATTTTACTACCAGGAGCTGGGTGTAATAAAGTAGGGATCCATCCCTCAATAATTCATAATCACAACTTAAGAAGTGAACTCTCTGGAATATTATGCAACCATCCGTAAGGAGGCTATGGAGACAATGGGAGATTTAAATGTGTGTGGCATATTAAACCTAAAAAGCTCAATACAAACATTATGTTCACCACAAAATTTTGGGGGGAAAAGCATATGAAAAACCCACAATAAAGCAAAATGGCAACAATGGGAAAAAAGACTATATATGGTGTTTTGAATCTAGTAAACCATTTGGTGAAAAATTATAGCTTGGACACCTTATCCTTGCACAAAACAGAAATAGGTTGGGAACGTTTAACCTCAGGTCCCGTTTATTTATATATTACATAAACCTCCAATGTCTGTGTCTCACAGCCTACGTCTCTGTCTTGAGATATGCTCCAACAGAGGGTTAATTCTATTTCAGTTATCTCAATCTATGCTCACATCACCGAGGGTGACTTCTTATTTTCATATTTGCTTACTTTATGTGTATTTTGCAAATGATAACTTTTTTTTCTTTGAGTCACAGTCTTGCTCTGTTGCTTGGGTTAGAGTGCCATGGCATCAGCCTACCTCACAACAACCTCAAACTCCTGGGCTCAAGCAATCCTTCTTCCTCAGCCTCCCAAGCAGCTGGGACTACAGGCAGCGCCACCATGCCCGGGTAATTTTTTCTATATATTTTTAATTAGCCAATTAATTTCTTTCTATTTTTAGTAGAGACGGGGTCTCGCTCTTGCTTAGGCTGGTTTCAAACTCCTGATTTGAGCGATCTTCCCGCCTCGGCCTTCCAGAGGGCTAGGATTACAGGCCTGAGCCACCATGCCTGGCCCTGAAGGCAAATATTAAGTAAAAAAATAAATAAATAAATAAAATAAAAATCTGCCACCCTAAATTTAACTTTACAGGCCAGCTAGCTAGACAGCATCTGCCTTTCACTTCTAACTCTAAAACCTAATATACTGATCCAATGACATCATTACATTTCAGATACAAAAAGTAACTATCAGACTCTAGGTGATTCAAGTTTTACAAATTAGCTCCAAATAGAAAATAGCGGTTCAAATTCAGACTTCTATTAAAGGACAAACAGATCTGTCCGTGTTAGGTGTTAGGGTAAATTATTGGCCATTAACTCAAACTAGTAATTTTGAAAGCACATGCTTCAGTCATAAAAGACTAGAAAAGACAATGTCAACAGTTTAGTATAAGCAGCAATGGCAGCAACTGCTACTTGTACCATACCTCAAATGTATTTAGGCCTGGAAACTACTCTTCACAGATTTTGGAGAAAGAAACCCGTTTTTCCATGTAAGGCCTTCCCCCTCTCGTCTTAAAAACTAAAAGCATTTAAGATTTTCCTTTTTAGATGAAAATGTTTTAGAACAGGTGTTCATATATTGTTTCAAGGCTTTTATCAAATAAATTCCTGTAAGTAGTAAGGTTTTTGTATTATAAAATTTATGTTCTTAATTTGCGATTCCCATGCAATGAGAACAAAGTTAACTATAATTAAATGAAAGAACTAAGCACATTTCTGCTCCCAGAGAAGTATTATCGTTCCCTGTCACAAAACAAGAGGAAAACAAATTTAGGGCCTTATTTGCCATGGTTTTACTTATGGTGGGTAAATTGTAAAGAAAGACTGAAAGGATGAGGAGTGTGATATGGACACGAAATTAGCAGTCAAATACTTAGCAAAGAGTTTATTTCACTACTTAAAAGACTCAGAAAAGAAACCAAAGATTTTAGAACCTAAGTTCTTGGTTCTAGAGCCTTGAATTTCAAATGGAAATTAACATATCATTTCTTTAATAAAAGGCCAAATATAATTCAGTAATATACACCTAATACATTTTATATATCTAAATTCAAAAGGTGACTATCCACCTATAAAAGGTTACTTTAAAAATGTTACAAATACTTTTAAAATGCTAACTTTTCTTTAAAATCTTCCATATAATTTATACTAAAAGACTTCCTTTCCTTTCAGCTTCAAAACTATAGAACACTTCATTAATCATTATGCAAATTAAAGCATATGCCCTAGAGATGGTATTTGGTATTGTATTTGTGAAAAGAACTTACTAAAAGGATCAGTTTGCTACTTAAAAACATCACATCCTCTTATCACATGGCAAAATATTACAACACCACTGTAAAACAGAATTCCCATTCTCATACTTGTTGAGAAAGAAAGAACCAGAATCTTTAGTCTTAAAAAAAAAAAAAGGGACATTTAGGCCAGGCAAGGTGGCTCACACCTATAATCCTAGCGCTCTGGGAGGCCGAGACGGGCGGATCCTTTGAGCTCAGGAGTTCAAGATCAGCCTGAGCAAGAGCGAGACCCCATCTGTACTAAAAAAATAGAAAGAAATTAGCTGGACAACTAAAAATATATAGAAAAAATTAGCCAGGCATGGCTGAAGCCATGGCACTCTAGCCTGGGCAACAGAGTGAGACTGTCTTAAAAACAAACAAACAAACAAAAACCCAACAAAGGACATTTAAAGAAGCTTTCTTAAAAGCTAAAATTGCTATTCACTGAATTATAGTACATGTGTCCTATTGACACTGACAAAATAGTGAGGAAAGTCCATTCATCTGTGTGACCTGGATGTTAAAACATAAAAACACAATTATACAATAAATGGCTGAAAATGTTCAACTAGTTTTCCAACTGTTAAAAAGAGATGACATGGAATTTTTAATTTCTAAAGCTAAAAAATCAGAAAAATAAATTAGGAAACATTCACAATTACTGACATAATTTGCTTCTTTTATGCCTGGGCTAATGACCAAAAGAAGTATCTCTAGCACTTTAACACTCTTATTGTATAAGTAAGTAATACACAGCATTGACTTCCATTTCCTACCATGACATACTTTCTACCTAGAACCCCAACACAACGGTAAATGGGTTCCATATGATCAATAACATAGCTGCCCGAATAACCGTGAAAATGGTCCAGTGACAATATCATTATCTTGTTCTTACAGCTAACTATTAAACAGTCTGCTTATTATGATAAAACAGCCAAAGAAGAAAACCTTGGCTTTAAGGCTTCGATATAAATCTCTTCCTTCCTACTTTAAGTCAACCCTGCTAATCTTCAGTTGTTCTGGAAGCTCCCATTACCCTCTCACAGCTCAGGTTTTCTCTTCAGTGGTGCCAGTAGCCTGGTTTTTAACAGACTCTTGCTAATTACTTAGTTCTGTAGCAATTAAAAAAGGTGAGACAGGTGGTATTATCTACCTAACTGCATCAGGTACTTTAAAGTATAAAATTTTTGAATGAAGTGATGCAAGGCAGAATTAAATTGAGGGTATCTGAATTCCCATTTTTAGTTCAACTTTGGACTGATTTGGATTAAGACCACTGACTTCTATTCCTTTGCCCTCTTTGACAGGGATTATATCCTACAAAAACTGTTTAAGGATAAAACTTAAAAGTACATATGGGCCGGGCGCGGTAGCTCACGCCTGTAATCCTAGCACTCTGGGAGGCCGAGGTGGGTGGATCGTTTGAGCTCAGGAGTTCGAAACCAGCCTGAGCAAGAGCGAGACCCCATCTCTACTGAAAATAGAAAGAATTAATTGGCCAACTAAAAACATA
>CAUYPO010087522.1:0-45797 GCA_963574435.1 Cheirogaleus major | reverse complement strand
TTACTTTACAGGCAGCTTTAGGAAAATAACTATAATAACTCCTACTAAGGACTTTTTAAAAAGTCACAGATTCGTAGTAACTTATTAGCTGAACGTGCACACTGCAACTGCAGAGATAAAAGCTGTAAAAGTAAAAGCTTTCGGCTGTCGACTAAAGTCGACGCTCGGCTGTGCGCGTTCATCTGTGGCTGTTGACAATAGTCAACGCTCGTACCAAAGTGGTTAAGTGGGCATATTCATGCAAAAAGACCAATGTTCTCACATTGAGGAGAATTTAAATACTGCTGGCAGAGTTTTCACTCTGAGAGGAGCTTTGCCACATCAGTGGAATATGGAGAGTAATGGGAAAATAGGGAGGACAGATTATGGAATAAGTAGCAAATGTTTCCTGGTGGCTGGTTTACATAAGATTAAACGCCATTGTCTGTTCATCTGATGCACTAAAAAGTTTCTCGGTCCGAAAAGCAAGGTCTACACATGGTATTTAAGAGAAGCCAAAGGGTCTTTCTGATTACTTACCTGCCAGAATATCCACAATTCCCATAAAGCATTAGCACAGATCATGCGAGTGGATGAATCTATTATCAAATGTGGTCATTTAAGAGAGAAAATGTCCCTTGAAAATGTCAACTCTGTTGAGACCGAGATATGATAATGGAAGGTGAGTGCTATAGAAAGGGAAAGAGTATTAACATTATACAACTAAAGGATATTTTCTTAGTTGAATTCAGGACACATTGTATCATGAAATACAGCTAACAAATATACATTTATAGAAGTAACAAGTTTGAGTTCTTTGCTAGAAAAACGAAATGTGCAAAAGAGGCTAAGATCTTTGAAAGTAGTTTTTTCCTCATGGAAGCATTTCAAAATGCCCAATCTTAGATCCCACAGGCTGATTCTGAGAAAAAAAATGTTTTATACACTACTTAAATATTGCTGCACACTTCTGTATATCTCTCTGCCAGGGAAGACTTCAGATTACTATCAAAGAGAATCAATTACATTCTTCCTGCCCGGTAGCCTATATAAAGCCACACACTATCCCCATCTCCACGGAGCTGTAACAGGAAACTTCCCATTCAACCATGTGATTTTACTCATAGTAAGAATCTATTTCTGGGGATCTAAAAATGGATCCAACAATGACAAGCTGTATCAATTATAGAGTAAATAAGAAAAACAAATGGCTCAACTATGCTTGACCCAGTTTAAGATTTTTGTCTAATGTTTGACTATTTTGCAATCGGTAGGAAAATTACAAAAGCAATGAAACATTTATTTGAAAAAGTTTGACTTTTTAGCAACTCAACAGTAATCAAAAAAGATCTAACTTGACATTTTCACCAGTTGGTACATACCAAGTGTATTGTGACTTTTTAAAATAATGACTTGTCACAATGTAAATTCTCTTTACAGTATCTCCCATCCAAACAATGAAATATATTTTTAAAAGTCCCATTAAAGGGCATGATTTCTCAGAACCACCGGCTGTAGGGTAATATGATTTTAGGCAAGAGTTAATTTAGAGGGAACTTACAGAAAACAGAAACGAATGATTTTTCTAGGATAATTCTGAATTAAAATCATCAGATCTATTTTCTTATAATTTCTCCCTACTGCAGCTATTCACAAAAACTTTCTGTAATTTAGACTATAAAAATTTTAGTAATACAACACTTGATCCCACAATGAGAATAGAGATGAACTTTCATCTCAATAGTTTCAAAGCTCTTAAACTTTTACCTGAGGCTATGCCAGTCATACATTAGATTCTCTACCAACATCTCAGTCCCCAGCATGATTTTAACAGGTTAGGTTTTTAACAATGCACTCCACTACAGTCAGATTATAAAACAGATGATTTTTTTTCAGTGTAGCAAATCAAACCCATATAATTTGTTAAAGTCAATTTTCCTCTGATTATAAATGTTATAGATTTCATAGATGCCATTTCAGTACAAATGAATTAATCTATATTTTACATTTTATTACTCTATTTTCAAGCCATCTATCTGAGATCACATTGTTTAATATGGATGTTTAAGAAGTGTATTATTGTTTTTAAAAAATCATATACAAAGGCTTTTGCTTGATTCTTCTTTCATACTTAAGAAAGAATCTAAAATGTTTGAAGATTTTTTTTAAAAGAAATATCTAGTTGCCAGTAATTACCTCTTATTTAAAAGTTCCACCTTTTAAAATCTTTTTAACTGCATACTGTCATGAGGTGTTTGACAAGGAGTTTTGAAGCTCACAGGCCTGAAGTTCCCTGAACTGAGATATCTGGTAAAAAAAAATCTCTTTGATGTGCCTTCCTCCAATGATTCAGTCTAATGTAAACTAGAAAATAAATGGCAATACAGAATTAGCTGCTGAGCTTTCTTTATCCTAAAATGTACTTTCCCCCTTAACTTTCTGAAATCAGAATGTCTTTATATCAATGTGCTGTATTTAAAATAGTGCCATGGCCTTTTCCAATGAGCTGGAGGGAGCATGTCTTTGTTTATTGCTCATTTGTTTTTATAAATCCCCTCCTCCTTCAGGAAGACCCTGGTAGGCCTGGCATTGCTAGAATCCTCAGCCCTACTGCCTTCTTACAGCTTCCTAAATGAGTGCCATAACACAAAAAAGGAAAGAAGATGTTTTCAAATTTGTAGTGAATCTTGCAATCAATGATGTCTGCACAATTGTCTACACTTACCAAGTATATGGAACAAGCTCCTTTCACCCTCTGTCTTACTTTACTGAGACCTCACAAATAATGTGTTGATTGCATTAACATTACTGGCACTAAGACCATGACCTAAGTTTACAGGTGACCTTCAAATAAATATGTAGCCAAGAATAAGACTTTTACTACCATCATAAAGCCTGCCTTAAGGGGAAGACACTCTTGATAAAATCTAAATAGGCCCAAATCAAAGAGACTCATTTTCACACGGCAATTATTTTTCTTAGTTTCTCTGCAGCAACTAATTTTCTATTCAGGACTGATTAAATTTGAATTCTGAAACGGACAACCAAACAAAATGTTTTTTATGCAACTAAATGACCAGTGATAAATGACCAAACTGTACGTGCAAACCTGAATTATTCATATATATTCTTCTTTTCTTTACACTTCATACTGGAAAATGTAAAGTATTACACATTTTACAATGCCTAACCAGCTAAAGTTTACCGATCCAATAATTGGTTCGTATTTTAGACTATTACCTGAAGTAATATAAATACAGCTTGACGATATAATGAAAAAATAATGATTGACATAACAGACATTAACCATCTTTCCAAAGATTTGAGGGTGTGCCCTATTGCTTTTTAAATCTAGTCAACAATTCCCTGAACTTTATCAATTAAAAGAAAGAAAGAAAGATATATGGTCATTTACAAAGATAACTATATAAATCAAACGTCTCTCTCCCACTTTAGGAAAGACTGACACAGATGGAGGCTTCCCCGAAATTCAGAGACATATATACATATCTTGCTGTGACACATGCTAAATAAGTAGCTTTGATAAAAAAGCTCTATCGTTCTTGGGTATCATTAACCATAAAAGTTCAAATTCAGATTTGACCAAGTGAAAAGAAGGCATCAGCAATTATCTGGCCAAAGAAAGACAGAACTTGGGCCAGGTGCGGTGGCTCACGCCTGTAATCCTAGCATTCTGGGAGGCTGAGGCGGGAGGATCGCTCAAGGTCAGGAGTTCAAAACCAGCCTGAGCAAGAGCAAGAGCAAGATCCTGTCTCTACTAAACACAGAAAGAAATTAATTGGCCAAGTAAAAATACATAGAAAAAAAATTAGCCAGGCATGGTGGCACATGGCTGTAGTCCCAGCTACTCAGGAGGCCGAGGCAGAAGGATTGCTTGAGCCCAGGAGTCTGAGTTTGCTGTGAGCTAGGCTGATGCCACGGCACTCTAGCCCGGGTGACAGAGTGAGACTCTGTCTCAAAAAAAAGAAAGAAAGACAGAACTTGGTGCTGGAAACTTGAGATGAAGGCCCTGCTTGGTCCCTCATTAGTTAAGAGACCTTGGACTAGTCACTTAATCCCTCTAAACCTCATTTTCCACATCTGTGTAAGAAAAATAGATTACTTCAGAAGGTGTTTGGGGATTCAAATGATATAATGAAAATGTATACACTTTGTAAATTAAAACATACTCTATGAATGTTACTTAACAACATTTAAATAATAAAATCTGCAACACCTTCCTGGCTCAGCAGGGCTTTCAGGAATTATCTAAATAATCAGAAAGGAAGAGCACCAGAAACTGAATCCTGTACAATTAAGTATGACGCTATGACAGTCCATCTTCACTTCCAAGGCTGGGGGACCTACTGCAGGTTCTCTGAGCCCTCTGACTGGGAAAGACTCACTCCATGGAGACCTGTGGGCTGAGGAGAAAATGTTCGGGCTCTTGAACAATTAAGACCAATGTTTCTTCATTCATTCTCTGTACTGGGTTCTAGAGATACAGTGAGGACACTTAGCCAAGGCACCTCCTCTTCTGGAGCACAACATCTAGTATAAGAGATACATTTGAGAAGTGTGTACTTCTCAAATAATCACTCAGATACATTAAAAACTGTGAAAAAATCTTTAAAGGCAGCATTCAGGGTGCTCTGAAGCATGTGAGAGTTGGACTTAATCTATATTTGGTGCTGTCAGGAAGCATTCCTGAGGAAGTAACATTTGGACTAAAACGTGAAGAATGATTAGGCAACAACTAGACAGAGTGGAGAGAAATATCCCAAGCAGAGGGAACTGCCTTAGCAAAGGGCTTGAGACAAAAAGACCCGAAAGGTGGATGTGCTGACGAAGCCCGAGCCTGGCAGCAGTAGGAGAGGCAAGCAGGAGCCAGTCTTTACCTGTAAGCAATGGGTCTTCCTTATAGAATTTAAGAAAGACGAGATTATTTTAAGTAACACTGTGGAGGATGAACTGTGGGTGGGGAGCAAGAGTGAACAACAGGAAGTTTGATTAGTCTGGTAAGTTTGATTCCATGGAGAATTTGATAGTTTCAAAAGAGGTATGGGTGACAGCCCATTTCTATGTACACAGATTACAAGAAAATGTTTGGGAATAAGTCTTGGGGGGCTCCAAATTTAAGGTCTCAGTAGAGGAAGATAAATCTGAAAGGAAGAGGTGGGAAAGTAAGAGGAATTTTAAGAGGGTTTGGAGTCACAGGAAAAAGTTCTACTGAGTAGTCAGATAAGATGAAGGCTGAAAAAAAATGCTCATCGTATTTAGTGGCACGGCGGTCATTAACAAGAACTATGTCAGAGGAAAGATGGGGACAAAAGCCACATAAAGACTGTCAGGGAATAAGGTAATGGGACCAACTTGTTTAAAAACTCTGTGAAAATTAGAAGTAAAAGATCATGGTACCTGAGGAGGAAGATTTGTAGGGAAATATTTGGGACATTTTATTTACCCCTCAAATCATAAGTCCCTTAGTGACCCAGGGGTCCCCAACCTTTCAGTACCAGGGACCGGTTTCATGGAAGACAGTTTTTCCACAGGGGTAAATATGCTGGCTCCCTCTCACCCACCACTCACCTCCTGCTGTGCACCCCCCACCTCCGTTTCCTAAGTTTCATGGAACACAATTTTTCCATGGGGTAGGGGGCAGGGGTACAGAGGAGCTCTGCAGCCCAGTCAGTCCCTAACAGGCGACTGACCAGTACCAGTCCACGGCCCAGGGACTGGAGACAGAAACATTGGTCTAGAATTTCTTTCTCCCTTTAATTGGGATAGTATTTGTCCTATCCAGACCATAGCCTGACAGAGTATTCGAGGAGGAGATGGAAATTGTACTAATATATACAGAGACCTCAAAATGAAAAAGAATGTGTTATCCATTCACTCACTACCCACTACCAACAAGCCCCATATCAGGGTTTATGGTTGCTAAAAGCTGCTCTCAATGGTATGGTTGTGGAAGGGAAAAAAAAAAAAGACACAATATTTCTCTTCGTAGGTCTGGGGCTGCCTTCTCATTCAAAGACTTCTTCCTTAAATGACGATACAAGAGCCATGTCCTGTTCCCGCCTAACACCTCTTGCGGGTCCATCTCACCCATCTCTGTCTTCACTGGCTTGGAAATTTCCTCCTCTGCTTGGGTCCTAGTCAGGTAAGGGCCCAAGGGTCACCTCTGCTTTCTCTCTCTCGGTCACCATGACTAAATCTTCCTCTCACTGAGGGGAACTTCCACCAGCTTCCTGCCCTTGGTGTTGTGCTGGTCTGTGCTGTGGTTGACTGAGATGAGATTCCAGCCATCTTGCCACTCTGCCAGGTCTCCACTGCCAGGCACTGATAAGAAACCACACGTCAGGGGTTGGCAACTGGTGCTTGTCTTGTAGGTCCTGCTGGGCGCAGCTTCCCAACATAGGTTCAACATTCTCTTATGGACCCACTGTCTCTTCTTGGACGTTTTCTTCTAGCTGAACCTACTTGATAGGGAGTGTAGTGTATCCTACAACCCAGATATATTAAAATATGTAAATTTATTTTCCATTACTGACCTAATTTATTGGCTAGTTAATGAAAACAATTAGAATTCCTAAGGATCCCAAATACTTTATGAATTTTTTTAGAAAAGTTAAAGAGTGTTCTGGAAGCCATATCCCTGTTCCTTGGCTGCCAAGCTCTTAAGTAAATCTAGAGTGCAAATATAAGGGTTGTATCTGTGGAAAAAGTGTTGGCTTCTGTCTACAAAGTGAAGCATGACAAAAACTTGTACATGCTACCAATATATTTTGCAATTTGAAAAAAATCCATAACCAAAGGGATAGAAAGTTGTGCATTTTAAAATACAAAGGACAAAAGACATGAATGACATTTTACTGAAGAGAATATGTGGATGGCAAATAAGCACATGAAAAGATATTGAACATCATTAGCCATCAGAAAAATGCAAATTAAAACGGCAAAGAAATAACACTATGTACCTATCAGAATGGCTAAAAATACAAGTAGTGACAGCATCAAATGTTAGTTGAGGACGTTCAAAAACTAGATCACATATACTTTGCTGGTGGGAAGTAAAAAGGTATTTTTTTTTACTAAAAAATGGCTTGGTGGCTTCCTATACAACTTAATATGCAATTACTATTCAACTCAGCAATTGCATTCTTGAGCATTTATCCCAAGATAATTAAAACTTATGTTCACACCGCAATCTGTACATGAATGTTCATAGCAGCTTTATTTGTAATAGCCAAAAACTTGAAGCATCCCAGATGTCTTTCAACAGATGAATGTTAGATAATCTGTAGTGCATCTATACCATGGAATACTGCTCAGCCATTAAAAGAAACAAACTATTGCTATGACTTGGATAGATCATCAGAGAATTATGCTGAATGAAAAACTTCAATTCCAAAGATCATGTAATATATAATTCCATTTACATAATATTTTTGAAATGACAAAATTTTAGAAATGCAAAACAGATTAGAAATGAAGGACCCTAATTCCAGGGATTAGGGATGAGGATGAGAGGTGTGTATGGAGAGAGAAGTGAGTATGGTTATAAAAAAAGCAATGGGAGAGATCCTTGTGGTGATGGAATTGCTCAGTATCTTGACTATGGTAGTAGGTACAGGATACCTACATGCAATAAAATTGCATAGAACTACACACACACAAATGAGTACAAGAAAAACTGGGAACATCTGGATACGATTATCTCTTAAATTGTATGTGAATCTGTAACTATCTCAATAAAAAGTTTCAAGAAAACATAAGTTTTCTTACCACAGTCTTTACCATTTTTGCTTCGGTACTCCCCAAAACAAAATAGTAATGAGGAATGCTCACTAATAAGCAAATATTTTACCACACCTGGGTTAAGACAGCTGTGTCAATAGGCTGCTATCCCACCCCATGAGCTGGAAAATGACAGTTTAAACAGTTTTTTATTCAGATAGTCAATGAATACTTTGTATTTCTTTTAAAATAATATGCCAATAGCCAATTTACTAGATGAAAACCACAATCATTCATTTTTCCCAAATCTGATATTTTTTGGCAATCCACTTCCATGAAAATGTAAGTAGGAACTTCCATCTGGGCAGGAGTTCGGAAAAAAGCCGTTTTAACTCATATAACAAAACTCTAACTTTGCTTTCTACACAAATAGAAGCTATATAAGGAAGTCCCACCAATCTACAACACAGAATCCTGCAATTTCAGGAGCAGGTTTGAGTATGAATTCTCCTCTCTGCTCCTCTTCTGACAAGCTTATTTAAGACATCTGAATCATGCAAGGGGTGCTAATTCCCCCAGTTTCTCAGCAGTCTACCAACATGGCAGTCAGATTACATGAAACACATCCCATAATTTATTCTAACACCAACACACTTTCACAAATTTGACTTAACATTTTACCTTTTATTTTAGGAAGCATTGTTATAAGAAACAGCCATGCGAAAACTGTTTCTGAATTTCCTTAAACTATCAATAAAATGTATCTACCATATTATTAAATGTCTCATATGTAATGATTTTTATGATAAATTTATCTTTTTTTCTTAGAGTGTTTAGGGGGAAAATGCTCCTTTGGATACAAAGGTATAATTCCTTTTATATAATCAACATGATTTATTTTTGCCCTAACTACCAAGAAACTCAGATCTATTTTGTTCTCATTTACTACTTTTAGCCCAGCTACAGCTATTCTCTCCTCCCCCCATCCTATTTAGGATCATTAAAATTTGCCTTAAAGGTTTTGAATTTTTAAAAAAATTTTTATTTATGCTTTTAGCCAACTTCATTTTAATTCTAACATTTAAATAAATAAGGTTATTTTCATAATACGGCTTTAAGTATTTTAATTAGTTTTTACAAAAAGATAAACAACATACTCAAAGGAAGTAGACCTATTAAAAGGACACGTGCAGGATTGCTTAATGTGTTTGTGTTTCAGTTCACTTTAAAACTTAAGACTCAGGGATGTTTACTTCCCTATTTTAACAATTTCATATATTTCTCTTGAGACAAATTGATTGCTTGGATCTGAATTTAAATCACCAACATAATTCATGTAGTAAACTTATAAAAATACAAGGGAAAAAACTGCCTCGTCAGTGATTTCCCCCAAATGGTTTCTGGCCCTAAAAAAAAAAAAAAGAAGTGGACTCTTGCGTAAATATACTTTCTGCTTTGGTGTAAGCAAAATCACATAGGAGGAAAACCTATGACCACTAAAAAGAAATGTATTAATAAAAAAAATGACTAGAATGCAAAAGTCCATCAGGTCACCACTGAAGGACTGTTATTTACGATTTGCCAGTTTTCAAGCTGAAAAGCAATGATAAAGGACATCACGCATTTCGTGGCTTTATGCAACCATTTTTTGTCTGACCCTCCACTAGGAATCCAAGGATAGGTTGTAATTCTGTAATAGGTGGTCAAAGCCCTGGCCAAGAATCTGTTTCCAATTCCTCTCCACCTCTGTTCCTTTGTCTTATATCAAAACTGACTTTCACTGGAATTTCAGAGAAAGTTGGATACAGACCACTGAGCCATGTGGTCTTCCAAAATGATCCTTTATCTACCCTTCCAGAGGCCATTTTCATTGTTAGGCTCTCAGCTGTGATTTTCATTGGTTTCTCTTGACAGTCGTTCCCAATGCCAACAGTTCCAGGTGGTGGATTTTGGTAACTTCTCTGCTTTATCATGGCTATTCTTGATGAGGGATCTTGTAGGTGGTAGTTCTAATCAATAGAACTATCCTTTTAACAGTGACCATCCTTTTAACAGTGTCCCTCACTTTTGTACATATCACTATGACCCTGTGTCTCAAAGGAGGCCGACCTATTCATGCAGGTACAGCCCAGCAAAGAAGAACCCAAGCTTCTTGGCTCATTGCAAAAATTCCAGACCTAGACCCTTTTGCTCACAAGCTTTTTGCTCCTCTTCATCTTGTTCCTGGATTTCTGCTTGACTTTTGGACCCATAACTGATTAGTTTTTTTTTCTGATTTTGACACCTAGCACTCTTTCTTCTGATTCCTAAAGTTAAATAGTAACTACCTTGTGCAGCACCCCATAGGTCTGTCCCACTCTGTCTTCAACCCCATTAAGGGGCTTTATAGCTCTTTCAAGGATCAGAGTCAAAGCCTCCAATGAATGCTAATTTCCAGGCCTTTAGGGAGGCCACCCCCAGGCAGGTCAGGGAGGGAGATCTTCAGAGCTGCCTCTTTCTCCTGCTTTCTCCTGCTCATTCCTGAGCCAGGGCCTAAGCCTACTCTTGTCTCAAGTGAACCCTCAGAATATGTGAGAATGTCTGCCCAGGGGATGCTGTGTGGAGTCGATCGTTCCCCACATCCAATTCAGATATGAAGGCAACTTGACCAGATACTCAATTCTTGCTCACACAAGTCATTCATCCAAATTAGATCACAGAAACACCTTTAGCTATTTCTTATTTCCCTAAGCTGGATAAATTAGCTGAACTCTGATGTTCAAATGGAACACCACTTATAATGATGATTTTAAATATTTTGCTGAGATGGTTCCCTCCACAATGGCCTCCTTTCAATTCCTCATGTACACCGAATACATGGCAACAGGCTTATGAGCATTACATAACCTGGCTTCTGCTCACTTCTCCATCCTCATATTTTGATAGTTCCCTTCTTACTCCAGAGACACTGAATTACTTTTAGTTCCTCAAATCCTCTCATTGGCATCCAGGAGTTCACAGTTGTTTTGCTTTTGACTAACATCATTACTTAGCCCTGGCTGTGTTTCATCCTCAGGTCTGAGCTCCCTTAACACCACCTCCTCAGCCCACGTTTGCATTGTCTGGTCCATCTGTGTGTGTAAATGGCAGGGAGCTACAGGGCATCATGATTTAATGGGAAATAAAATAACATCTGTTTGGCATTTTCAAAATCTTATCCTGGTTACACCTGGTACTTGATCTCTGCCTTTAGACTGCAAGCTTTGTGAGGTCAGAGGCTGCATGAGCACAGCAAATGGTCAATACGTATTTGTTAAATGAATGAATAATCAAACTATAATTTTCCAATAAATCCCTCTAATGAAGTGCCTTACTTCTACTTAGTTTGGTTATACTACAGGTCTCTTTATGTTCTGCTGTGAGCATGAAAAGCTTACCCTGCTGGCCTTGCCTGACCTCATAGCCCTATATTAGTCGTACACTGGGGCTCTACCTGTTTTGACAGTGAGAAGTAAAACAGGGTTTTACTTGGTTTTGAAGTAAAATCATCTCCTGAAATAAGAAAAACAACTCAGAACAGCAAATACACCACCATGTTCACAGACTAAGTCTGCTGGTTTCAACTGAAAGGTACTTCAAAAGCCATTTCATTCTTTATGTTTCATGTATAAAAATGTTGATTTTGACAGTTTGCAGTCCAAAATACAGAAACCTCAAAGTTAACAGAGAATGTTATCTAGAAGGCAATGTCTGACCGACTACTGAATTATTATCTCATTCTCAGGAAATATCCTCCCTATCAGATACTTTTGTTATGATTCTACCATAAGTTTGAAATTGAGAGCATTTTCATAAACAGTCTAATTTTTCTTCTTAAGGCAGCTTTAGAAGCAATATTTTCTAGAGTCAGTGGAAATGGCAATTATTAGAAGATTTGAAGTGTTCTTCTCTGGCCAAAGCCATCCCCGTTTTTGCTGAATCACCAACCATCCCATGCTCTGCTTTTTTTCTCCCATTGAAATGTGTTTATGTGTCTTACCAAAATAGAAACTGTCCCTGTAATCAGTTCCTTCGGAAATGAAGGAAACATTGGCTCTTCCTTCAGAAGAGGATGTTGGTTCATGGGAACGAGTACCAGCAGTAAGCCCTGACCGAAATACAGGGAGCACTGATTATTTTTTAATAAGGTTTTTGTATTAGAACAGGTTTCAACTACTACATAAGGTTCAACACCTGTCGAGAAGTAAAACACTCAAGTCTTCTCTTGAGTTCATCACATCTAAAATAGATTCAGTTAATCAAACTTTTGAAGATGCACCACTTCATCCCTAAATCTTTTAACAATGAAAGAAATAATAATTTTAACCTCTAACTCCAAAAATTCAGAATACCTTTCAAATAGTTTTCTTATTAATGCGGGCAACTTCCCAAGAAAATATGTTCATCTTATTCAGCATCTTCAAACTGTCAAAGATTGTCCTGAGACCTGAGATCAGAACATTCAAACCACAGATCCTAAAATTCTCAGATCAGTTCTAAGATGCTGGAGCATGTCTAACTCAAAAGCCAGTATAGTGAAATGAGTGGATTGGGGAGGATGGTTTGGTGAATAGCAAGACCAACCCAATGGGAAAAAATATAGAAAGAAGTTTTAATGGTGAGGAGGAAGAAAATATAGCAGATTCTAGTCTTGGGTTGAGCCTGAGACTATCCTAGGACACTGACCCAAGGACAGATGTCTGGGACAGGTACCTCATTAGCATTCCTGAGTTGTTAAAGCAACTTGGCCCAACGACAGCAAGCCCCAGGCATGGAATGTTCTGCTTATTGCTCACAGCAAAATGATCTCCTTTCTTACCTATGGTACATGTCTATCATATGTAGTATGTAGTTATATAGCCATCTATTTAAGCTTCGTGAGACAAGCATCTGTGTCTTATAATAATCCACATCACCATGTAGCAGTGCCTGGCACAGAGTAATATGCAAAAAAAGATTTATTAAATGAACAAAAATGAATTTTTATAATACTTGAGTTATACTTGAGGTTCAGTGGAATAAATGACAGAGAAAAGTATATCTTTGACATAGTTCAATCTGTATTATTTAGATTATAGACAATATACAATTTGTTACTTGATGTTTTTAAATTCACAAATTTAAGGAAAACACTTAGTCATTAACAGAAAATGGAAGACAATGTCTTCTTATTTAGAATGCACTTGTGTTTAAGTGGAACAAGACTCAGCATTTTAAATCACTCAGTTAGGAGCCAGTTCTGTTTTCTCATCTTTGCTAATTTTCACGTTTGTCACAGGCACAGTCACGCTCTGCACTTCTTCTGCAGCATAGGTCACCTTTAAGCAAAAGGCGGTGCTTGCCCTCTTTGGCAATCTTCTATTCCAGCTTCTGCCACACCCAGCTGCCTTTTAGCTTCACTGTTCAACAAAACGTTCATTAGCAATAAAAACCAATATTCATTGGCCTTTATTATCCCTGGAACATGACAAGAAATGTTAGATTATTTAACTCTACAGCAACATTTGACAGATTTAAAAAAAGCTAAAAGTTTAGAAAACTTAATAAATTGCTCATGGTCACATGGCTGTCAAAGCTGCTGTCACTAATATACAAATGGACCTTAAAAGAAGGGCCAGTGTGGGAGAAATAGATTTGGTTGGTAGTTAATGGCACATTGGTAATTGCTGACACTATGGTAATGCCGGAAATAACTAACCTGGGGAGAGAGCATTAAGTAGGAGTAATGGATGTCAAGTATCCTGGGTGGACAAAAACACTTAAGGGTCAGGATGAAGAATCAGAAAGAGTTGAGAGAAACTGAAAAGGAGCAGTAAAAAAGGTGGGAGAGAATTAAGAAAAGGTGACACTGTAGAAACCAGAAAAATAAAAATTGATCAATTGTGTTGATGTTCCAAAGAGGTCAAGAAAGATGAGGTCTGAAAAAGAGGTTCTGGATTTGTCAACTACAAAGTTACCAGTAATCCTAACAAGGGCATTTTCTAAGGAGTGGTGGAGATTGCCATCAATTTGCAAAAAATATCAGGAAATTAAGAGAGCAAATACAGACAAATCTTACACAAAATTTTGGTGGCAAAAGGAAGAAGAGAGATAAAGCAGTGATTTGAGGTAAAGGCAGGATCAAGGGGAGAGTCTTTTAGTCTTTTGGTGAGGGGGCTTGTTTTTAAGAGAAAGGAGACAAAATGTAGAATATAAAGCCACGGATAACTGATTGAACCAAGTCCTAAAGAGGGAGGGGAAGGGTTCCCTGAGGGACACAGGGTGGGAAGAGGCGGTGGTGGGTGACATTATAAATGCTGGAAGGATAGGAAAGGGAAACAAATGGGCTTATTTTATTCATGACTTAAGAGAAAAAGTCCTACACTTAGAATGAGAAAATGGATGGGATAAGGAATTACAGGAAAATTGAAAACACATGGGCCCATCCTAGTGGGGGGGAAAAAGAAAGGCATCTAAAAACAAATAAAGGACTGACTGAAAGAACTACGTGAGAGACAGAGAATGTTCTCATTTTAAGACAAAGTTCTCAATTGTCTTGACAAAACTCAGGGTCAGCAAGGTCCCTGCCCACCATGGCTCTCTGTAGCAGGAGAATGTTGAAGATGGGAAGCCATATTGGCCAGATTGGGAGTTTCCACTCTACCAAATGACACAAGTAAGAGTTTAAAGACACAGTAAAAGTTTAAAAGCCAGATGCAGCGCTTACATTGGGGGAGACAAAGTAAACCCTCAACTTTATCTTCACTCTCTCCGCCCTCCACCCCCTAGTCCTTCTTCCAAGAGGGTGGACATCCTGTACTTCCCTTTTCTTTCTCCTCACCTATTTTTCCCAAACCCTACCCAAGTTGTGCCTTTTATAAAAATCACAGCTGAAAAATGCATATGTGTTGTTTTCGACTCCATCACATGATTGGAGAATACTTTATTTTTCTTTCATGTTGTCTTAGGTCAATGTGCCAGGTTATTAAGCCAGTCACAAGTCTGAGTAATCATTCCTGAGACCCGACAAGCAACGAATCCTGTCGCAGAAATGCTGACAATGTGGAAATACTTTGTGTTTTGACTGGGTTGCTAATCAGAATTTGCAACTTAGAAATTTTTCTTTTGGAATTGTAATTCCACATGTAGTACTCTCATGTCTACAATATGAATTAAAAATCATTTTAAATTAACTTGCATTTATGAAATGGAAAACTGTATTTTTAAGTATTCTCACACACACTTATTCTACTTTTAAAAATATCAATTTCTCATTAATTCAATCTTTTCTATAGTTAAAAACTTGAGGTAATTCAGATATGGGCTAATTTTAAATTTAGCTTTAATATTTTATTAATTCATGTAGTTCACTAATTCTAACCAACCTTGTTCATACTTACTTTCTTCATGTTTTATTATAATTTTATGTTTATTTTACTTTTATCTTTTAAAGCATAAGTTAATTTTATTCCTATGAATTTCCTGAAAATAAAAACTTATTTCACCAGGGTCCGTCTATAATGCTTTCTCTTGCTTCAGATCAAAGGGCATGTTTCAAAAGGAATAATTTTTCAAAAGCCACTAAATTTCCTGCCACATAGCTGAGTTAAAGAAAAACCTCCACCAAGATATTCTGTCTACTTAAAAGTAAGAAACCACATCTGCTATGAAAAGATAACAAAAATTTTACTCTTTACATTTTGTATTAATTCTGACTGGTATCTTAAATTATTTATTCTTATTATTATTTATATTAATATTTATTAAATTATCTATTTTGACATATATAATTGTTTAATGAAATTTTATTTTAAGATAAATAATCTTAACTTCCCCTTCTCTCTATTTCAGAGTACTTGCCTAACAATGACCTCTCTAAATTTGCAATTTCTGGAATCTGCACAAATTCTGTTAATCTTTTATAGAATGCCTTGATGCTTATAATTCTCTCAGTCATGCTACAGACTTATTCATGCTAAAAACTTTTATGTGAGGACTCACTCGTTATATCCAGCCAGGCACCGTGCGAGATGCTCCAATCCTGAAATGCACGCTGCCTTTGCATAGAAATCCTCTCTCCTCCTTCAGAGACTCCAGCTCCACGTGTGAGGGATTATCAAAGTCATTTCTTTTAGGACCCAGCTCAAGCATCACCTGTCCATAAAGCAGCCCTGTGCACTGTCCCCACCAAGCTATGATAGGTACCCCCCTCACCAGCATGTACTTTGTATTCTTCTTCTAAAGTCATCTTGCTTCAAGCAGAATCTATTTTCCCCACTGGATCCTTTCCCCAAATGTAAGCTCCGCCACGACAGAGTGCATTCCTGGACAGTCAAGATAGCTGGATTTTCAGGTGCAAAAGATAACTATAAAGTCATTCTCCCTGACTTTATAGTTATCTGAAGATTGAATTTTAATCCTAAAGTACACATTGCTACCACATTGAGGAAATTTTATACCTAAGAGTTCCATTGAAGTCGCAGCACCTCTGCTTTTGGATACAAGATGGGAAATTTTCTCTTAGTAGTTATTTAACTCTGGGAAAGGAAATGTTCAAAGGACAAAACTTTAAATTGTGGATCCCTTTTGAGCCAGAAAGTCATAAATAGCAGAAGCAGAGAGTCAGTAATGCATGTGGGCTGAGCAGGGAGCAGGGGGCTTCAGGACTGTGCTAGTTCTTGTAGCGCTCCAGGCTGCGGTGATCTGGGAGAAGGGCCCCAGAGATGTGTCCTAGTGATGAAAGGAAAGTCTGAGGAGGGGCTGTCTCCTTTCTGATTATTTTACTTTTAAACCAACATAAAAAAATAGAAGGCAGATTTCCCAGACACCTCAGGAGAACATCTTGAACTGCCTGAAGAAAATCTCACATCTGCAAATCAGCATGGACTAGCCCTCAAACACTTTGCATGAATAATAAATTAAAAGAGCAGCCCAGGCAGGACATGGCAGGTGAGAAAAAACAAAAACAAAAACCCAGAAGCCTGACCAGAAGATAAGTACCTGATAAAATCATTCTTTTCAAAGAATGCCAAGCACCCAGATTTGAAGGTTGACCTTGTCAACTCAAGTCTCTGCTTCCTCTTAAGAAAAAAATGTGATAAATAAATAAGAGTAATATATAATTGGCATTTCAGTAGTTGTTTATAAAGTACTTCAAGGTGCTTAAAAGCAGTTCTTTTAAGCCTCTTAAATGTTTGAGTATGGTATTAATTTATGTTATAAGGAAGATGACTTACTTAGCAATTGTATACATCATTCCTGCCAATTATGACAAACTTCAAAATAGTGGAGTTCAAACCAACAGACTTTATTGATGTATGTTTGCCCACACTACTAATTTAGCATTTGAAGCTAAATTTAAAAGCAAAAACTTATTACCCTTAATATGAGGCTTCATCAGTTATTCATTAAGTATGTATGCATTCTTACACATTAAATACATATATGCAATGCATTTTAAGACAAAAAGAAAACTTTAAATAGGCCATACAGCATGACGAACCTCCCTAGCCAATTAGCAAGGCACTCTCTGTTCAAAAACACTCAAGCAGAGGAGAGTCAGTCACCTGTTAGGAGGTAGCCAAGGCTCTAACTGCTTGGGAGGCAGAACCCCTTTCTAGATCTGGGAATCCCAACTCTGGCTAGAAGCCAAATCAGGATGACTGTGAAGCCCTTGAAATCTACAGATACGAAATATACCTCCGAGACATTCTAATTAAAATTCCGGGCAGAGTTCTAGAGACAGCAAATTCAAAACATGGGTGAGGCTCTAACTAAGCCTGATGAGGTAGCAGATAGTATACTTGGCTGATGATTTCAAAACCTAAGCTAAAGCACTGCACACAAATTAAGAATTGATAAAAGCCTACACTTACAAAAATTATTGTTGAACTCTGCTTTCTAAGTAAGTACTTTGACTCTTTGAGTTATTAAAGGCAGTATTAAGTGGGATAGTATCTTTGTCTAAATGTTAATGTGTTTACCCTTTACAAAGAAAAGCACAAAGCCAGAGGTAAGGAATTTTCTAGAATGTAATTACTACTGTCATTCTCATTTTACATATGAGGAAATGAAGCATGGAGTGGCTATATAGCCTCTTCTCCAAGGTCACACACAGCCAACAAATATGGAGGCAGGGATGAAATTCAGTCAGCCTATCTCCACAATCCATGGTCTTAACCACTGTACCCTCAACTTTTATTTTTCTACCAACTTCCCTATTGTAACAGTTTGTATTTTGTCTATCAGATACCATAAAAAACCTAGTTGTAGAAAAGTCCTCCTCTAGATGCAAAGGCAAAACGAAACCACTAGGGTGGCGTTTTGGTCTAACAATCTGTAACCAGCATCTGCCCCGAGGAGGCACCTCCCACTACCCATGATTCCTGTCGTCACTTATGGCCTCTTGGTTCAGGGCCTCAGTGCTCTGAGACTTCCAACTCCACTAGCATTCACATTAATTGTATTCAGGCATTCTCTCCATGTACACAGTTGTTTGTTTTATAGAAACATAAAAACACATTTCAACCACCCATCTGTTGCTTCAATCCCCTCTCCAACATTCTTGCCAAATGGTCTGGAAATTTGAAACTTCTTGTGGTAGCTTATTCCACCTTTGGAGGCTTTAAGTGTGAGAAATTTCTTCCTCATATTGAGATTAAAATCTGTCTGTAGCTTCCTTTTACAATTTTCCCTAGTTACAACTTTTAGGTCTAATCTGGTTTTTTTTATTATTATTATTTTGAACATTTAATTAAAATGACAGGCCCTATTTCCAGAAAAAATGTAGAAATGCACAAAAGGGTTTGCAAAAAATAATTCTAGGAATTGCAGACCCCCTAAGACCTATAAATGGTCTGTGGACCTTAGGCTTAGAAACTCTCTTCCAATAACAGCCCTTCAAACGCTGTAAGACAAGTCCTTTTCCCCTCTATACTGTACTGTGTTCAAGTATATGGGCTTGTGTTCTCCCCACTGGATTGTATCTGCTTAGATTTGGGCACTCATTTGAGCTTATGGAGACCTTTCTGAATGCCAATTCTATGATCTAATTTATTCACTTTCCCTCCTTCAAGTTGCAGTAAGTTTTCATCAGTATGCTCTAGTGTTTCTAGTCACTGGCAAAGGTATAGGCTAGGAAATAGCTGGAAATAAAATACTGCAATTAGCAGCTAGCAACCTGCCTCCCAAAGGATAGCACTCAGGGTAAAGGGGATGTGTCCACTACATTTTTTTGCAAAGATCACATACTGGGACTAAACTCCATAAATGCACAAGGAAGTGTGCCCATTTAACAAACAATATAATCATATCCAGTTAACTTTATTCCCCAAAGAGAACTGCTTTTGTTTGGATTTCTTCTAAGTTGGGTTAGTTCAGGAATTAGACTAACCAACTCAGGGACTATGAAAACACATGAGAGCCACATGATTAAGGGCCTAAGTACTGATTGCAAAATTTTCTTTTACAGTTTAGCATGTGACCTTAGGAAACCCACATATTTACCGAGGTCTAAAGACCCCCAAAATTCTAGCTCTCCTATGTAAATAGAGTGGCTACCCAATGGCTCTGTGTGGCTTGAAGGATTCTCATGGCCACAATTTAAATGCCATGCTTGGTATAAGCATTTTTTTTTTAATGGTTTAATTTTATTTGTTTTAAGATAAATATGTTCATACTTTGAGGGTAGCTGTTACTTCTAGTGTTCTAGAGTTTTGTGAACAAGTTCACATTGACCCTGTCTATGTACTTTGTAGATTTTTTAAAGTTAAATCGCTTCTCTTTTAGTGTTTGTCATTTCAGAACTAAGAGTTTTAATGAAGCCAGCATTGTGGAATAGAAAGAAAACTGAAAAGATCTATCAGAGGACCTTCCCTGTTAACTATCCAAGTGACCATGAACAATTAAATTATTCTTTCTGGGCCTCTTATTTATCATATGTAAAAAACATAGGGGGGAGCTGGATTACTTCTCTAAGGTCTCCTACAGTTTTCAAAATTCTGTGATTCTAAATTTTTAAATTTGAAAAGTGTATTAAACTATCAGAACTAAGACAAGCAGCAGCACTGCATTCCTTTCTGGGCCTTAAACTTCAAGATTTAAAGTATTACTTTAATACACAAGGGCTATCACACAACATAATTTCACTGTATTAGTGGTACATAGTAGATCACAGGATACAATCCCTTTAACCCTGCGATTCCCAAACCCTGGTCCCTGGCCTATTAGGAACCAGGCTGCACAGCAGGAGGTGAGCAGCAGGTTGAGTGAGTGAAGCTTCTTCTGTATTTACAGCAGCTCCCCATCGCCCACATCACTGCCTGAGCTCCACCTACCCCTCCCTGCAAACCCATCCCTGGTGCCAAAAAGGTTGGGGACCGCTGCTTCTAATCCAGTGGTTCCTAAAGTTGGTTGCATGTTGAAAACACCTAGGGAATTTTAAAACTGCTTTTTCCCAGATCTTGCCCCCAAATCTTCTGATTCAATTGGTAAGGGGTAAGGCCAGATGGACCAGCAGGAGTACAAAAACTTCTCCAGGTGTGAACAACTAGTCAAATTCTTAGTTCTCAAGTCTGACTACATACAAGAATCACCTGGTGATTCTTCAAGCCTTTCAGTGCCTAGGCCCATCTGCAGATCCTTATTTAATTGGTCTGTGAGACCGATGTTTTAAAACAGGGGTCCTCAAACTTTTTAAACGGGGGGCCAGTTTTCTGTCCCTCAGACCGTTGGAGGGCCGGACTATAGTTTTAAAAAAACTATGAACAAATTCCTATGCACACTGTACATATCTTATTTTGAAGTAAAAAAACAAACGGGCAAAAACACCTGCTTGTGGCCCGCGGGCTGTAGTTTGAGGGCGCCTGTTAAAACTTTTCATGATTGTGATGTGCAGTGAGGACTGAAAACCACTCCTCTAATCCCTACCTCACAAGTTCTGTCTAGTCAGTCATCCTGGCCTCCTACTCCATCCTACAGTGGCCACTCATCAAATGAAAAAACCTTGGACCTTACTACAAGGTACAGCCAACTTCCTGCTTTTTCTCTGGGACCATAACCCTCTTACCTTGTCAATTAACCGATGCTCCCCTGACCTTACTTGCCTTTTCCTCTCTCAAATGCTCTTTTCAGATTGCAGCCTTCTTCCTTCCTATCACCTTCTGTCTGCTTCATTCATCCACTGTCCCCAGTAGCTTGAAAGCCTTTGCCTGCTATTCCAAACTTCCTTTGCAGCATGAATCATCCTGACCAAATTTCTCCTATGATTCCAACCAACTACTATTAAAGAAAAATCTGAGATATCAAACTGAAAAAATATCTGCTCGTTACTGCTAAGAAATAACCGTATGCTATGCAAATATAGCAAGAGAATTAAAAGCACACACACACAAACACAACGCTAGAATGATTTATGAAACTATGACACTTTCTCCCATGCCACTTTGGCTATAGTTTAAGCCATGTACCTTAAGAAACATAAGGGCCAATGCAGAAAAAGCACAAAGAGGAGAACTGTATATTACCAAGGGAATTACGGAGTTACCAAAAGAAAATGAAAGCAAAGTTTAGAACTTTACTATGGAAAAATGAAGGCTGAGGGTGCGTCATTTTTAAATGGTGACTAAAATTATATTGTCTCAAATATGGAATACAGAAAGCGAAAGAAGAATGTTCTAGGAAAAATGTAAGGTAATCTTACATAGTAATTATTTTTAAAAATCCTAAGGGGCTTATGCAAGGTAAAAATAAATAGACTCATTGAAGGCTGAGATAAATTTAATTATTGATTGTGATATAATGGGTTTTGCAGAATGTAAGAAAAAAATACATTTGGGGAGACTTTATAGTTCTTAAAGCATTTTCATCTGCATGTTCTTATTGAAGTTTTGTAAAAAATCAGAAATTAGCAGTGTTCTGAGTACGTTGTGAATGTTTTGAGGCTGGCATTGTGACAGTATCCATCATCTTCTTCCACAAAAGTTCCTTCGAGATGCATCTGAAATGTAGTACTGTGTCTGCCAGACTTTTATGCTAGTGACATTTATGTCCTTATGACTACTGGAAGATTTACCACAAAGCAGATGAAGCTGTAAACTTTAATCTCCTTTCTTGCAAGAGATTATTCCAAAGCCCTAAGAGGAGCCCTGGCAATGGATGCCCACAGTCATAAGTTTTTGTCAAATAGTAAATGACTGTAATTTGTTGTAATGTCTTTTCTCATTCTAAATATTTACTTTTGTACATGTTCTGTGTCAGCACTTTTGTATTTTTTTTTTTTAAAGATGGAATATAGATACACTCCTGCTTATGACCCATTATTACTAAGTCACAGGGTCCTGCCAACCACAGCAAGACCATCATTATCCCTCCTCCTTGTCTTTAACCCTCCTTCTCCCTCAACACTCAGCCTTGGAGTTTTAGCTGTTCCTTGCTCTCTCTTCAGGCAACTTCCTGGTTTCTGGTGGGTGGCTGTCTCCTCACAGAGAATGTCTTTCCAAGGAGGACATAGAGCATCAGGCAAAGCTTTCCAATTATTTCCTTATTTTCTAGATGGTCTTCCCCTGTACCATTTCTCCTCCTTTTCCTCGAACATGGAGGAGTTGAACAACTCAACTGCTCCACTGGGACTCGAACCTGTCCCCGTCGAGGACCAGCTGTGCCCTCCCAGTCTGATCACCCTCCCTTCTGCTGCGGGGGAACCTTCCTGCTCCCTTTGAGCGCACTCAGCACTTCAGCTCTTACGGTCTCATTTAGTGGTTTTCTCTCTTCTAAATTTCCATGTCTTTAACCAAAAGGAAAAGTACAGCAAATACTGAAAAAGCCTTTTATCCTGAGCTGTGTTGGCACAAGTGCCCCAGAAGGAAGGGAGGGAGGGAGGAAGATTTGTGGCAGTCGTTCCCCGGGGCCAAACTTGGGAGTGTCCAGTGCTTTCTCCTGCTACATAGGAGAGGCTGCCAAAATAGACACCAGGAAATGTAAAAAGGAGAAGGAAAAAAAAAAAAAACCCAATATGATAGTTTATTTTACCTTCCATTAAGTGTAGTTTCGGCGCACCTAGCTCTAAAGTCAGTCTGAGCGAGGCGGAAAGGGCAGTCTGAGCCTAAAGGCTCGTCCTCCGAGGAGAGCTCCATGGACACACTCGGGCACACGATGGAACCTGGGGCAGAAATGCTACTCAGGGCTCATTGCAAGAATTCACTCCACACTATCACCCCAATATAAGGAAGGCGAAATTTTTATTTTACTAAGATTTCAATAACACAGGCTTACGCACAAAGGACTGTAGTACTTAGAGGTTTATCTAGACACTATCTAATCACTGAATATTTTAGTTACCATGATTTTTCCGGATTCATTAATACCACCAGGTGATTCTGGAAATGTTTAACATATGTTATAATGTTATGATCTCTTAATTTTCCTCCCAGAAGAAAGCTTCTAACAGTTCAAATCAGATTTAAATAAAAATTTTTAATCAAGAAGTCCTGGGCAAGATCAGCTTTGCAGTTCAGTAGAAACACAGTCTGCCAAAAAAAAAAAAAAAAAAATGATGAAGGGATTTGAACTTCGCCTTAGATTTCAGTCTAGGAATTTGCAGTAATTTAATGCAACATATTTTGTTCTGCTTACAAAAACTCATGATGTTTATGGAAGTTCAAGAGAGTCAACTTTTTCTTGGTAAGTATTCTTAGTACAATAAAACATTAATGCTGTGCTAAAGTTACATGTTTTCACTTCTTCAGGAACAAACTGTGCTGATTTCCTGGATTTAGTAATTATAATAAATGAAAAATAATTATTGCATAATTGAAAAAATTATTTTTCATTTATTATAATTACTAGGTATTTTTTCACTGTCATTTGCTAGTTTCTCAGTACTAATTTGAGTACTACTGTGCCGGGAATTAAACAGACAACAGCATACAAATATTATAATAGCCAAAGCCTGTGAATTCCTGACACTTTCAACATTTTTTTAATATAGAAGTATTTTTTTGTTAAATATAAGTATCTTGATTTCCTTCCACCCTGGTCACTTATTAATACTTTTGATATTATAAGGCACACACTCACTGAAAATGCTTAATCACAATGCTATGAAATGTTTATGCATTCTCTTGCTTAGGATTCCCTAATGAAGAAAGCTCAATGATGGTTAGCTAAATAATGAACAATATGGAATTTAGTTCATCACTAATACTGCCTATCTTCTACTCCCTTCTACTCCTTTCACATAACAGAAAAAGTTAGACAGACCCACCTCCAAAATAGCAGTAGCTATAGTAATGATTTTTCAAATCTCAGAGAGATATCCCAGCACACTGGTACTCAAATTAGTAAATATTTGTTGTAAAGGATTAAAAACAGTTTCATGTATCCTTGTGTCTCTTTTTTGCCCACTGTACCTTGCTGTTCTTTTACTTCTATTATTCCCATGCTTGGCACATAGTTGAATTTTATGTATGAATAAACAAATAATAGAAAGAAATGTGAATAATTTGGAATAGAATGTGGCTTGATTTAATTCTTTAAAATAAGAATTTTTAAGGGTGCTTGAATTGGGAGAATTGCCCAGAGAAGGAGCCCTAAAGGGTGACCTATTTTTAGTGCACCAAAAACAAGGTGTCATTGATTCATTAATTTATTCAACAAATATGTATTAATATTGACTATCTCTTGTACACAAAGCTTTATGCTAGGTTCCTGTGACTAGTGATCAAGAGGATTGCTATGGTTTGAATATACCCTCCGAAACTTATGTTGAAATTTAATTGCCATTGTGATGATATTAAGAGGAGAGAGCTTTAAGAGGTGATTAGATCATGAGGGCTCTGCCCATATGGATGGATTAATGCCTTTATCATGGGAGTGAGTTAGTTATTGTGGGAGTGGATTCCTGATAAAAGAATTAAATTTGGCCCCCATCCAATCTTTGTCTTGAAAGCTCGCTTGCCCTTCCATCTTCCACCCTAGAATGATGCAGCAGGAAGGCCCTTGCCATATGCTGGCACCATGCTCTTGGCTTCTCAGCTTCCACAAATAATAAATAAACATTAATAATAAAATTATCTCTAAAGATCATAAGTTTCTGTTTAATATAAATTACTCAGTCTCAGGTATTCTATTATAGCAACAGAAAACAGATTAAAACAAGGACAGATCTAGACACTGATCTCATGGAATTTACATTCTAATGGGGAAGATAGTTAGAAAAAGGGGGGAAAAGCACACAAATAATGATATGATTATGTTGTGATTAGCACTAAAATGGAAAGAATTTAGAGAAATGGAAAGGTGAGCGCCAGATCATGCAGGGCCTTGTAAGCCATATCAAGGATATTATGTTTTATCCTAAAAGAAACAGAAAACACTTTAAGATTTAAATCAGAAATATAACATGATCAAAATTTTATTTTTAAAAGACCAGTGATCTATTAAATAGAAAGGATCAGAGGAGATAAGCAAAGGAAGATGATGGCAGGGGTAGGTGAGAGTACAGGTCCAGTTGGAAGCTACTGCTATAGTTGGTACAAGAGATAGAGGCAGTTGAGCTGGATGGCTAGCAGTGGATATATGGACAGGTAGGCAGATTCAAGGAGATCTACAAGGGGATGCTTGAAAAGTCTTTTAAAAAGAGACAAGAGGCAAGGGTAATAACATTTCTGTAATGAGCAATTGGGAGGATAGGGGACAGGAAGATTGAGAATATTAAAGAGTAGATTTGAGGGACAAGAAAATGAGTTCAGATTCAGACATGTAAAACTTGAGATGAAAGTCATCCAAGAAGGAATACTAAGTAAATGTTTTAGGTATACCTTTGGAACACAGAGAGATCTATGTTGAAGAGACCAATCTCTAAGTTATTAGTGTGTATATATAATATTTTTAATAAGCTGTGGGAGTGGATGAGACTTTACAGGAGAAGAATGTGGGAGGAAGAGCTGAGCACAGTGGCTCTTGCCTGTAATCCCGGTACTTTGGGAGGACAAGACAGGAAGATTGCTTGAGGCCAGGAGTTTAAGACAAGCCTGGGCAACATAGTCAGACCCTGTCTCTACAAAAAAATTTAAAAATTAACCAGGTATGGCAGCACATAGCTGTAGTCCTAGCTATTCAGGAAGCTGAGATGGGAGGATCACTTGAGCCCAGGAGTTTGAGGTTATAGTGAGCTATGATCGTACCACTGTACTCCAGTCTGGGTGACAGAGCATGACCCTGTCTCTAAAAAAAATGAAAAAGAAAGAAAGAATGTGGAATGAGAAAGAAAAAAGGGTCCAAGACTTATCTTTGAAGAGCTCCAATTGCTAAGCAGGACAGGTAGGACTCCCAAAGTGGAATGAGAAGGATTGGCCAGATGAGGTAGCAAGAACACTGGATTTATAAAACACTGTGCTTTATCATATAATAAGTTGTGCATTACAGAAGCCAAGGAAAGAAAAGAATATCAAATGCAGAGAATAATCACTCAGGGAAATCAAGTAAGGGGTCAACGGAGGGTATATATTAGATTTTGCAATGTGGCCACCACTGAGATCTTAGCAATCTAGAACAATTTGTGTGGCATGGTGGATTGAAGAGGGCTTAGCTATGAAAGGGAAAGTGGGCACTAATAACTCTTTCTAGAAGCCTGATCATGGGCAGGATCTTGAGGTTCTATCCTGGGTTATGTGGCCTGCATTTCCCCATTCGTGAAATGAGGATGTGAATATAACTACACTTAGAAAATAAATTGAGAAATACAAGAGTAAAGCCCTGTTCTTGGCATCATTTCATTCGATTAAGTTCAAATAAGATTTATTGTGCACATGCTAGATCCTGTGACAAAAAGATAGCTAGGACAAGGTGCATTCTTGCCAAGAGCTTATGATTTAATGAGGGAGAGAGAATAAAACATAAAATTTAAGAAAATTTGGTAAATTTAAAAATGAAAATACACATGATGTGCTATGGGAGCAAGAAGCAGAGCATTTACCCCAACCATGGAGTTTGAAAAATCTTCTAGAGGAAAAGACACATGAACTAAGTTGTGAAAGAACAAATAGGAATTATCCAGGTGGTGAGAGGAAATAAAGACACACCGCAGAGGGAATGTGTGGACATAGGCAAACGCCCAGACACATGAAACCCAATGAAAATCCTGTGTACACCCTGCCCATGATTTGCTCAGGGAATTGACAAACACATCGATTACTAGAATGTGTAGTTGTAGTATAACAGTTGAGTCTGGAGAGGTAGGAAGGCCAAGCTCATGGAGAATTAGTGTGCCTTGTTAGAAGGATTTGATATTGTACTCATGTAACTAGCTGTGTTCAAATATAAGATCAACCACCTGTTAGCTCTGTCACTTTGAGGGAGTTATTACACTTAAACTTCCTGAGCTTCAGGTTCCTCAATGAGAGTATTTATTTTCAATTTCCTTAAATGAAAACTTAAATATGAATAATACCTACATCCTAACATGAAGATTTCATTAACTCTCTACTAGACTGAAAAATTGTTATTGGAGCAGGAAGCAGCCTTAGACAATCTCATCCAATCTACTCATTCTGCATACCAGGAAACTGAGTCCCAAGGAGACTGATAATTTACCCAAGCTCATTCCTTGAAGAAGCAGTAGCATCTAGAGCAAATCTAAGTTCTATTAATATTATCTGATGGTATAACACTATTGGAAAATTCCTTTCTTCCTTTAAGAGAAGGCTAAAGCAAACCAAAAGTGAAAAGCAGGCAGAGAACAGGTTGTCCAATGTCAAAGAGCTAATAGAAATGGCATTTTCTGATGATGAACCACAAGCTGAAGGTTGAGAATTAAGGCAGATTCAAGAGGTAAGACATGGTAGATATCACTTTTCTCCTGGTACAAATTACCATGAGCTCATAGTTTGGTATGTATATTGCAAAAGGCATGATTTTGACAGAAACCAGTCCAGGTTCATATCCCTGTCCTGCCATTTACTGGTGGTGTAACTTGAGTCAACTATCTTCTGTAACAGTAAAATCTGAAAATAATGCTTACTGACTTCTAAAGAAGCTCAAATGAGTTAGCATATAGGAACATATGAACATGATTAACATGTTACCCAACACACAGGAGGCACCTAAATTTTTTTAATCCTTTCTAGAATACAGAGCAGACCACCACAGACACAAGTTGGGTATACTTAATGACATATACCCAGACAATTTATTCTCAAGATACCCCAGAGAAGGAAATGAACAGCAAACTATTTTATAGGCCTGTCTCTATCTTCTGGATTCCAGACTGATATGTTAAGTCCTGGAAGGCTGATGTCAGACTCGTCAATAGCTCAGAGACCAAAGATCAGAGTCTGAATTGGACTTGGTGGTGCCTTTAGCTAACAAGAACGGGACACGTGATGGGTTTATGAGGCAGGTGTGGCATTTGTCATAGAAATACATGCAACTGAAGGTAAGAAAATTAAAATTTGGTGAAGTAGGGAAAGAAGCTGTCCACCAATGCATCATCATTTCAAACATGAAAATGCTGTGACTAGGCAGACATAAAATGCTTTCTCTGTAATTATTAACAGCTGTCACCTGAAAATTATTTTGAGCTTATTCCAATATGAAAAGACAGAAAGAGTAAGCACTTTTCTCTAACTGCATGACCTTTAAGGAAGAAAGCATAAAGATGTGCTTGAAGTAGCTGTGGAACTGGTTTTGTAATCTTCACATGACTTGGTGTTCTCTAGCTCCCTGATGCAGAAAGCAGGGGTCTTGACAGAACAAACCATCAGCAGAGTGTACATGAGGATTTTGAACTATGTTTCACTGCTGCTTCTTTCCTTCCTCGAAATCTGCTAACTTCTCTGTCATGGGCATTTGCTAACAAGTATGCTAACATGCATGCTTTCTGTTGAAACAGTAAAGCAAAAACAGGCAGACTAAGCTCCTCTCTCTTTACCTTTCCCATTCTACAATTGTCTAAACTCTCATATCACAGGCTATATGAGAGCCAAAATGGAATCTCTCTTTCACTCCCTCTCCCTTTTTCTGTTTAAGAGAATTATCTAAGAAGAAATTAAGAAATACAGGTGAGTTTCACTCACTTTCCAACCATTTCTTGAACACCTACGATGGGTCAGGTGCTTTACTAGGTATATGAGACACAAAGATAATAAGATATAGATTTTGCCCTCAGGGTTCTCTGAGGCTAGCAGGGAGACAGACATGAAGACTAGTCATTGCACTGCAATGTGACAAGTGCGATAAAACAGGTAAGCATAGGTTAAAAGGGGTTCATTCTCCCTAGAGGCAGACCAAGGAATCCTTTATGAATGAGAGCTATTTTGAGTTGAGTCAATATAGAGAAACAGGATTTTGCTAGGTAACCAAAGAGAAAAGGGCATAAAGGCAGATGTAACAACAGGGCAAACACAGGGAGGTAGGAAAGGAGGTGGCAAATTTGGTATCTGCTAATTGCTTTCTATTGATGGAATGAGGGTGTAATAGAATGGAGAAAGATTGGGGAGATGAGGCCAGAGAAGAGGTCAGAGGCTAAATTATGTGGTATTTTATATGCTGTGATAAAGGATTTTAACTTTATCCTGAAGACAATAGATATCCACTGAAAGGTGTTAATCCACAAAGTAATAACTAGACTTATACTTTTTAAAGGTCATCCTCCAATTGCTAAGATGTGGAATCAGGCCAGGCGCTGTGGCTCACGCCTGTAATCCTAGCAGTCTGGGAAGCCAAGGCGGGAGGATTGCTTGAGGTCAGGAGATAGAGACCAGCCTGAGCAAGAGCAAGACCCCATCTCTACTAAAAATAGAAAAAATTAGCCTGGCGTGGTGGTGTGTGCCTGTAATACCAGCTACTCAGTAGGCCTACACAGAAGAATCACTTGAGCCCAGGACTTTGAGGTTGCTGTAAGCTAGGCAGACGGCACTCTAGCCGAGGTAACAGAATGAGACTGTCTCAAAAAAAAAAAAAAAAAGTGTGGAATCAAACCAAGTGCCCATCCATTCATGAGTGGATTAACAAAATGTAGTATGTGTATACTATGGAATACTCCTCAGCCATGAAGAAGGATGAATTAAGGCCTTTTGCAACAATTTGGATGGAACTAGAGACGATTATCCTAAGTGAAGTATCTAAAGAATAGAAAAACAAACACCACATGTACTCACTATTAAACTGGAACTAACTGATGAGTACACATGTGCACAGAGGGAAAAACTCAGTGGAAATCAAGTAGGCGGGAGCGGGGGAAGGAAGGGATGGGTGAAAACCTACCTAATGGGTACAATGAACATTACTGGGTGATTCTTCTAACCCTGACTCAAACATAACGAAAGTGATCCATGTAACCAAAAACATTTGTATCCCAGTAATATTTTGAAATAATAAATAAATAAATAGTAATCCTCAACTGTGTGGAGAGGGGAGTAGAGGGGGAGAGTCAAGGCAGGGTTTCTAGTGAGGAGGTCACTGCATTAGTTCACATGAGTGAAGGTTGCGGTGGGCATTGGAGAGAGGAGGCATATTTGAGAAATATTTAATATTGGACAACTAATTGAGTATTTAGCGTGAGGGCAAGGAAGAAGTAGTAGAAGATAAATACCAACTTGGGGCTTTAGCTCCTGGGTAGGTGGTGGTGAAATGAGCTAAAGCAGAAACACGGAAGCACATAAGGGGGAAGATTAGTTTTACTTCCTATGGGACGCAAGTTGGTGCTGTCCAGTAAGTACATAGACATACATAGGGGTCTTGGGCTGAAGGAGAGAAATAACTGAGCAAGATCAATAGAAACCACAGTGCTAAGAAGGCAACCAAAAAACTGTGCATAGCATTCTCTGTCTTTAGAAGTCAGATTTGCTTAGGACATCAAGTAGGAACTGTAGTGGTTAAGAAAGCATATTTCTGTCTTATCAGAAGAGGAACAGAAAAAGAACTGGAAATAAAATGAAGAAGACAGTCTGATTAACCTGAGGAATGAGAGAGATTTCCTAAGACAAAAGATTGAGATCTTAGTGGACAGCTGGGAAGATTAAAATGTGACCTTAAAGGCCATCAGATACTGATATGAAAGGGAAAAGTCAGCCCCATGTCCGCCTGCTCTTTCTGGTGGTTTCAGGAAAGAAGAAGATGGGTCAGTTGCTACCAAACAAGAAATTGTGACCTCTTGTAGCAGAGGAGAAGAAGAAACATGTCTGGGAGGGCAGACAACTATCAAGAAACATTTTTTAAAAAGCCAAAAATAGAGCTCAAATCAATTGGGTAATTTTAAATATTGAGAGAGATATACAAAGTGTTTGCAGAATATCTGGACGCATGTGATAGGGGAAGATGAGGAAGATCAGCCTGAAGTACTCAGAGCGTATTGGGTAACTAGACAGAAACAATGACTAAGCAGAAACTCTTGGCAAGCATGACATACAGAAAAGATATTTAGGGTAAAGGGTAACATAGTTGTTCGGTGGTGAGAAGAGCAGCACAAGCAAAGACAGAAAGGAGCTGAGTCACCATTAAAGTAGAGAATTAAGTCTCAACCTTCTGACACTGAAAGAGCTGTGAAATAATCCAGTTCCCAAAGTATGTTTCATCCCCTGTGAGGCCCACATAGACGGTTATTCCTGTGTTTCCATGAAATCTCTATTGCCTTATTTCTAGAAGTATCTTTGCAATAAATCCTTCAGTACTTGAGGGAGTCTGACGCAAATTCTTATCTCTTTTTCTGGCAGCCAAAATTGCCTAACACATGAAGAAGTGAACCATATCCTTCGTATAGTTTAGTGGCCAGAAATGGATGAAATCCTATAGGCATATTCTGCCTGTTGAGGAGTAGAAAGAGATTATCACCCCTCTCCACTGTGGACATTTCCCCATTCTATTGGCAGCCTTATCACACTGCTGCTTATGTTGACCATTGTGTCAGCTAAAGTTCAACGTCTTTTATTCATTCAACATCTATTTGTTGGGTTCCTCGTATGTTCCAGGCACCATTCAAGGCACTGGAGATGCAAAAGTGAGCAAAATCAGACACAGTTCCTGCCCTCATGGAGCTTAGTGTCTAGTGGGGGTAACAGTCATTGAGTAAACAATCACACTCATGGAAGTTTGATTCATCACATGTGAGTGAGAAGATGGCCCCTGAACCACCCATGCTTGTCATGAGACAGCTTCCCTCTTCCTCTACCCCTCCACTGGCAGGAGAAAAGAGGGGGCTCCAAGCTCCCTCCCAAGAAAGACTCACAGTCTCTCTACCACTGTCTACACCTATCCCTGCTTATTTCAGTCAGCAAAAATCTCAGGCCTCTCAGGAGCTCCCAGACACCCAAACCCCAATCTCTGTAAGGCCATGACTTCAGCTCCTACTCCGTCTCCAACTCCTCCAACCCTTATGCTGTCCCGTGGAGAATGCTGAGTGCATCATCACTAACATACCCAATGTTCTCAAAATGTCCATGAATATCGCTGTCACCTTGGAGCTCCATCTGGAAGCTGCCTCTTCCCTGAGGACTGTGTCCCCTCCAGCTCTCTCAGGTGTTGGGGTTTCTAGCTCTCTCGTCCTAGAGGTGGGAAATGTGTCCTCCTTGCTCTTTTTCTAAGTCTTTTTCCCTCTCTCCTCCTAACCCCTACACACACACACCAACTTTGAATCTCATGTCATCAGACTACACTATCCATTACCATCCTTATAGGAATCACCCTGCTCATCTGCCCCCTTCCTCTCCCAACACCGTCACCTCACCCCTCACCTACCACCCCTGGATAATGACAGTTACCCTTTTCAGTGAGAAAACGGGAGCAATTAGAAGAGAACTGAAACAAGCTTTTCACATATACTTGCCTAATTACATCTGAGCCACATACTCTGTATTTTTGTCACTATTAATGAACAACTATCTGTGCTCTTCCCTACAGCTACTTAAGTGTCTGCTCAGGTGCTTTGTGTTAGCAATTCTTTCGTTTCTATCCTACAGCATTTATTCTGGGGCTGTTTCCTAATGGCTTATAAAGGTTATATTTTTTACCGTCTTAAAACCCTCTTGACCCTACTTCCCGCTCTAGATACTTCCCTATTTCTCCACCCTCCTGTATGCTATACACACTCTGCTCCAATTGTTCCTTTTTTTGAACCTATTCCGATCAAGACTTTTTACCCACCATTTTCTGGTAACAGTCCTTTTCAGGATTTAGCAATGATCTTCACGTTGCTAAATCCAATGGTCAGTTTAGTTCTCATTTTACCTATCATCAATGTTTGGCACGGTTGGTCACTACCTCCTACTTGAAACATTTTATTCATTTCATTTCCAGGATGTCGCACTGTCCTAGTTCTCCTCTTACTTCACTGGGCTCTCTTACTCTCTTCCACTGATTCTTTCTTAGCTTCCTCACCTCTTAATGCTTGAGTCATCTTGAACCAATTTTCTTATTTCTGTAATTCACTCACACTGGGTGATCTCATCTGATATTTTGGCTTTAAATGGTATTTATGTGCCAAAGACTCACGAATTCATATCTATAGCCCAGACCTATCAGGACCAACTCATCCCACTTTGCCTGGGACTTTCTCGGTTTTAGCATGTCCTAGGAACTTCCTCAGTCTCAGGCAAATCAGAATGGTTGGTCACCCTACCCCAACTTCTCCTCTAAACTCCATATAAATAAATCCAACTGTCTACTCTCTAACTCCACTTGGTATATGGCCCCTAGGCTGATCTCTCATGTTTCCTCCCAAATATGCTTCGCTCATGGACTTGCCCATTTCAGTAAATGGAGAGTCCATTCTTCTAATTACTCAAGTCATGAATCTTGATATAATCCTTGATTTTTTTCTTTCTCTTGTAACTCATACACCATCTGTCAGCATATTCTGTTGTCATTCCTTTAAAAACATCCAGACTCTGACCTCTTCTTCCCATTTGCACAGTTACCACACTGATCCAGCCACCTTCAGGTCTTCTCTAGATTTGTGCAGACAAGTTCCTAATTGATATTCCTGCTTCCACCCTCCTACGTTCACACACAGAGTTTATTCCCTACACCGCAGCTGGTATAATTCTTTAATAACCTTAAGTCAGGTCACATCCTTTGCTTAAATTGCACGATTATTTCCCACTCTCTTGAACTAAAAGCCAAAGCTCCTACATTGCTCTTCCAGACCCTGCCTGGCCTCGGCCCTCTTTCTGTCCTCATCTCCTGCTATTTTCCTTCCCATTTTCTCTGCTCCAACCACACTGGCCTTCTAGTTGCTCTTTAAACATGGAGAACATACTTCCACCTCAGAGCTCTTGCCCTTACGCTTCCCTGGAGCGGTCTTCCCTCAGGGATCTGAATGTTCACCTTCTCATCTAGTTCAAATGTTACCTTATCAGTTCCTCCCGGTCTATTTAAAATAGCTTGTGCATACACACAGGCGCTTCCTAACCTCTTTTCCTGATGCATGTTTCTCTGTAGCGCTTATCAGCAACAGACACACTATATATTTTATTTTTTTATTTGATTATTGTCTATCTCCATCACTGATCCTTAGAAGAGAAATTTTATTGTTTTATTCACCACTATATCCCTAGCACTTAGAAGAGAGACTGGGACATAATCAATATTCAACGAATATTTGTTACATAAACCAATGAATGACTTATAAATTGAGATAGCTCCAAAAGGAAGGAACAGTTTTCTATTATATAAGAACATGTAACTCAGTCTGGATAATTAGGAAAGGCTTTTCTCTGGAAATGATATTTTAATAAGATCTGAAGGATGAGTAGGCATTAACCAGATAGAGAGGTGGAAAGAACATTTCATACAGAAGGAACAAGATATACAAAGGCTTTGTGGTGAGAGGCTCCACAGTGTGTTCATGAAACTGAAAGAAAGCCCACCTGACTGGAGTAGGGAGACTACGGAGGAGATTGCTAAGAGGCAAGGCTGAGGAGGGACACAGAGGCGTGATTTTGATCTATATGTGAGAGGGATAGAAAGACATTAGAAGGAATGTAGTCTGGGGCTGCATTTGTGTATAAATTAACCATCTTTGTGTTTTGAAAATATAACTCATTCAGGTGTGTTAGTTGGGTCGAAGAGAGCCAGAGTAGAAATATTGAAACCAGTTAGACCACAGCAACAGTACAGGTGACAAATGACAGTTCTATGGGCTGATAAGGTAGTGGTGGAGATTAAGAGTGGCTAATTCTGAGATTTTAGGAGTTAAATTGGGGTCTGGAGAGGAGTTAAAGATAGTGGTAGTGAGACAGGGGAGAAAGAGGCATCAACAATGATGCCTAAATTTACTAACACAACAGATAGTAGTAATATTCCCTGATTAGGGGAAATTGGAAGAGGACCAGGCTTGGAAGGGACAGTTTAAGAGTTCAATGTTGGGCATGCTGAGTCTGAGGAGCCTTGCAGACATCCAACTCCAAGAAGAGGAGTTGGTTGAAAAACAGGGTACCTATGGACATTTATTATATCATAGTAAGTATTGACAGGAAACTTCTAATGGAATTTTAGTAAAATTTGGTCTTTTCCTAAGAATGTATGCATTAGGAAAACCAAAGGAATGGGAAGAAAGTGACAGCTTTTGGAATCAGATAGGCCTAGGTTGGAAATCTAGCTTTCTCCTTAAAAATTAGGTTGCCTTTAGCAAGCTTGTCATGTGTCTAATTTTCCGTTTCCTCATCTCTTCAATGTGAAAATTAATGCCAATTTCATAAGGTTGTTAAGCAGGTTAAGTGACTTACCATATGCAAAGTACTTTATACAAAATAAGCATTCAGTAAATGTTAGCTTCACTGTTCTAAATACTGCTGGCTAAGCACAAGTAAACAAGGGGGAAATAAAAGCATTATTTTGTTCAGGTAAACTGCATCAAGATGTTCTGATGACATACTCTACAAACTTTTTGCTATCTTGCATTTTCAGCATTTGCCTTCACAAACTTATTATTTTGACTCCATTCACTACAGCCAAGAGAAAACACTGAAATGGTATCTATTTTTAAACACTTAGTAAAAGATGCAGAAAGGAAAATCCATTTCTAATGATTTTGTGCCTAATCTATGACACTTGGTAGATGAAAAATGGGTCTCATTCTTTGATTGTAACTGTTCTTAGAAGTCACTTAATTTAAAAATATATATCAATCAATATAATACATGCACATGGTAACAAAGCAAATAGCACTTATGATGAAAATCAAAAATGGCGCTCCTGTCCTTGTCTTCTTGCCCTCAAACCCACATCCCAGAGGCAAACTCTTTTAATTGTTTCTATTTTCAGTTTTGGCAGTTACCTCCCTAATTCTAAATACTATGATTTTATCTCTGTTTTGATTTACCCACTTTAGACAGTACCATTTGAAAACTTAAGATTGGAGATTTTGGCTATTTGCCAATATCCTCAAAAGTATAAGACTTGTAATTTTTCTAAAGCATTTATTTGAAGCTGATACCAATTTGGAGGCTGACGTTAAGAGGGTAATGAATCAGTGAGTAAGATAGAATTATTCTGAGCATCTCTGTTTCAACTTGAGTTTATTGTTCTCGCCTCTCTATTGTAGCTCTCCAGAAATGCTCCAGTAGTATTCTTACATTTAAGGACTTTCATGTCTCAAGACTATCCTTTAAATATTTCAATGTCTACTATAATTCAGAGACACAGTAAAGTAACAGTGTTCACTGAGGAAAAAAATGGCAAACTGGGACCATTTTTCTGGTCTCCAAAATTCATGCTCTTCCTTTATCTACTGAACTTCCTTTAGTGCTGGGGACAGAACTGTAGCAATAACCATTGTCCTCAACAAATCTGAGGCCCCATAAGGAAGGGTGCACTTGTCCTAGCAGCAGACTATGCTTCAGGACGTTGGAGGAGTCCTCCAAGGCCAGCCTGGTAACAATGAGCTAACTTCCTCCTGACAGCCAACAGGATGAGACAAGTAAACACAAATCACTCAATTGAATCAGCCAAATATTCAATTTAAAAACAGGTAGAGATGTGTGGCCTGAAGAGAATATGAATTAATTATGAAAAGTTGACAAAGAAACCAAAATTGTGTTAAGAAACAATGGTCTAAGTTCTGTCAAACTCAGATCCAGTCCGTGACTCAGGCAGCCCATGGTTTACCAGCTTCATAATAAGGTGGAGACGCTTTATACAACTCTATTGTTCTAGTTCATAATAAGATGAAACTTGAAGCATTCCAGTTGTTTTCAGCAACCAGTAAATCAGTGCCTTTGTGTACGGGCAATGTTTAGTCAATGACTGAATCTGCTTCTCTTTCCAAAATATCTCATCAACATGTTTCCTTCAAACCAATTAACTCTGTTTTAGTAAGAGGAGGTTTGTTCGTAATTTCTTTAATGAGATTAATAAGATCAATCCTTTCATAAAATCACCAATGTCTAAAAAAATAAGCAAATTCCCACCCTTTGACTAAGACTCCAACAGATATTTATGAGTTTTTCCTACTGTGTGTCACAAATATATTTTATATGGATGTGGACTCAGTTTGGTACTTTTTTCCAACAAAAAAGTTCAAAACAAATTTTTTAAAACTGCATCTGGGTCCTGTGCGGCTTAGTTAGCTAAGATGCCCCCAGATAAGAATTATAATCATTTAGAAGGCACATAGGCCAGGTAATCAATGAGATTATTAGTGTTTTCTCCTAAAGAAAATAGTACACAGAAAAGGTAACACCTAATTCAAATTTAAAATAATACCTCATGACATTTATATGACACAAAAGAGTTACAGAGACCTTCACATCCATTACTTCATTTCATCCTTGGAAGATTCTTGTGAGACAGATGTTATTTTCTTATTTAACAGGTTGAGTATCTCACCTAGGTGACACAGCTGCTACATGACTGAAGCCAACTCCATTTATGTATTATTCCTTCATTGAGGACAAACTTGGTACACATACTAAATGAGGTGCTGGGATTACAACAATGAATAAGACAGTGTCTTCCTTTTTTTTTGAGACAGAGTCTCACTCTGTTGCCCCTGCTAGAGTGCCATGGCATCAGCCTAGCTCACAGCAACCTCAAACTCCTAGGCTCAAGCGATCCTCCTGCCTCAGCCTCCCGAGTAGCTGGGACTACAGGCATGTGCCACCATGCCTGGCTAATTTTTTCTATATATTTTTAGTTTGCCAATTAATTTCTTTCTATTTATAGTAGAGATGGGGTCTCGCTCTTGCTCAGGCTGGTTTCAAACTCCTGACCTTGAGTGATCCTCCCGCCTCAGCCTCCCAGAGTGCTAGGATTAGAGGCCCGGCCGACAGTGTCTTTCTTTATGTTGTGTTTACAGTGTGTGTACACATGTTCTCAGTAAAATGTCTAATACTTGTTGAAATGAGCTAGAAAGCAGTTTTTTTGCCAGCAGACAAGAAAACTCTAGCCAGGCATGATTCCAGTTCAGCCTACCTGACCTGCTTTGGCTTTGACCTGGGCAGATAATAAATCATGGTAAAAAGATTGCTCAGTCATTGTGCCAATTCCCTCTTTGCCAGACTGGTACAAGTTGCCAACAAACTGATTTATCAGATTGCTGTTATGAGGACAGCTAATGTCAATTCATTGTGCCAAGTTGCATCCATACCCAAGCTCCTCCCTGGAAAAAAGCAGAGGTCATTCTCAAAGTTGCAGTAACCAAGAGAAAACCATGACCTGAAAGAGATCACCTACAACCACAGATCAGTTACATGTGAACAAAAAATTATTCTGCTGATATATGAAATGGAGCATAATGACATGAACCAGTATTTACTCTGATGTCCCCTAAATTCCACTGAAATATTGTCAGAAAACCACTCTGTAAATCTTTCAAACTGTTGGCCAAAGGCAAATGTCAGCGGTCTGCTTAGTGGAGAGTTACCACGGCAGGCATGTAAACTGCTATAAATGACTTCAACCTGTGTCAGCTTCATCCCTCCACCTTCTTCACCTGTCCATCTCTCTGTACTGAGACACATCTGTCTGGCACCTGTGGAAACAGGCTTTGTCCCCGTATCTTTCCTAAACTCTATACCCAAAGAATCGCTCCTCCCAACTCTTTGAACTCGGACATTGGCATGGCTCACTTTGCAGCTGGGAATCATCTAGAACTTGCAGTCAGATTTCTTTTTGATGGACACAGCCCCTCCTTCACATGGGACCAGCAGACAGGACAAGCTGTTCTTTTTTCTGCTCAACCCATTTGTTTCCCACAGCTTCTCCCCACAAAGTGGTTATGGATGTATCAGTCTTTGCCAAATTGCCGAGATAACTAAAGGAACTGGGCAGAAAAAGGAGTAGATTAGTTCAAGAGAAATAGTCCAGGAGCAAAGCACCCACCAAGCTGAAGCCCTTGTAGCAGTTCCTACATCGACCCTCCCCAACTCCTAACCCTGTTGCCCTGTCTGTACCCTTTCTAATGTAATCTCTGCACTTTACGTAATCTCTGATATGCAAATCTCCACCTTTGGGAACCTTCACCCTTAACCATTTTGGTTGCCCTTTCCTTACTATTTACCATCCCCAAGTCGTTCCATCTGGAATAAATCCATGAGGTGCTCCAGCTGGACAGTGCAGAGTGATTTGTAGAATTCTCCATCACACAAAGCCAACCCAGGTAAACACAGACACATCATGTCCATGTCCTCTCTAGAATTTTCCATCAGTGTGAGCTACAAACATTCTTATTTCTTCAGAGATCCAGTGAGTAACCATTGGCTCAGATATATCTCTAAAAGATAAACATTCACTCTCAGAGATGGTACAACCAGAGTTTAACCAGAAATCACAAAATGGTGGCCACAGACATGTTGTATTTGGGTATGTACTTAAAAAAAAAAAAAAAAGACTCAGTTTCTGGGGTAAATAGAATAATGGCCTCTCAAAATGTTCATGTTCTAATCCCTAGAACCTGTGAGTATGTTAATTTCCAAAGCAACTGTTGGGACTTTGCAGATGTGATTAAGTTAAGGATCTTGAGATGGGAGAGTATCCTGGATTACTCAGGTGGGCCCCATGGTGTCACAGGGTCTTTATAAGGGAAAGAAGGTGACAGGAGAGTTGGAGTGGGAAAAGATGTGACCAAAGAAGCAGCAGATCAGAGTCAGGGAGATTTGAAGATGCCATGCTGTTGCTGGCTTTGAAGGTGGCCAAGGAATGTAGGCAGCATCTAAAAACTAGGACCAGTAAGGAAATAGATTCTCCTCTAGAGCTCCCGAAGGACTCATAGCCCTACCAACACCCTGACTTCAGCACAGCAGATATCCATTAACATCTGACCTCCAGAACTGTAAGATTATAAATTTGAGCCACTATCTGGGGTAATTTGTTACAGCAGCAAAAGGAAGCTCATACAGCTCCCAACATTTAAAAGTCAAAAGGTTTGACTTTTTAAGAAAAATCTATCTTTCTAACCTCTCTTGGAATGTTAGGAAATCTGTCCACACCTGGTCCACATTCCAGGGCAGAAATTGGCTGAGTAACAGCTGCATCTTTTACAAAGAGAATGGGATTTACAGTTCTCCTCTAGCCCTGCCTTCCCTGTGTTCCCAAATGCTGTGGGCTAAGAGCCAGGTGTGAATTATTATCAATTTGGCTTTTGCGATTGTGGCTGGCCTGCTTCACGCTATAGGTTGTTACTACACGTGAACATACCATTCTTCCTCTACCATCTACCTAGACAAGCAATCGCCTAAATGGCCGGCCATTTGAAGTTTAAAAACCTGCCAATGGAAGGCTTCTGCTTTTATCTTCAACTCTGAAAAGCCCTGGACAGTAAATTGGAACCACAAAGAAGAGGTGAGTGTGTCCACGGGCAAAGAAGGAATAGAGGCATGTAGGTAAGTATCACCAGTGAGGCTCCATGTGCTCTCGGGTTCAGTTTCCTTTGACAGCATTATTTCATAGATTATTTGTAGTAATCACCGACACAAGTGAGGATTCTGTAGGTTACGATTACTTGAAATCCTGGCCTTTTTGTTTTTAATTTGAAGGAAGAAGAGCCTAAACTTGATTTTAGAAGTATTTGGTCAGTGATGAATTTATATTATGTCTTATAAAATCATATTTTAAATCAAGTGGATGTTAGGCAGAATCTGGGTTGTTTTGTCTGGAGGAAAAATTTTGTCTGGAGGAAAAAAAAGAAAGCTTTGGCCACAGAACAACCTTCTAAAGGTCTTCAAAATAGAAATACATAATACTGAATGTACTTAAAGGATGCCCAAAGTGAAGTATTTCTGCCATGGAAGCCACCCACTCACCAATTTGACCACTGAAAAAATGTTTCCACAGTATAGACAGAATCTTTTGCCAAGCCAGGGACACCCATGGTGAGCTATAAACATCTGCAGTTATACAAAAGGCCACTTTATAAAATGGCAGTTGGTATTTTTTTCCCAATAACTCTGAATATCAAAAGACAGCACCAACGGCACATTTCCCAGAATCATAATCACTTCCTCAATTAAAAACACCTACTCAGAGCCTTCACTTGTCAACAGGCAACTTCACCTGACTTTATTTTTACAAGACCTCTGATGTTCAACTCTGTAACTGGCCAATCATTGTGGGCAGGCTAGTTCTATTATTAGATTGGTTTAGAAGAGTAAGCAGTCCAAGATAATGGCAGAGATTTATGCTCCAAAATTGGCTGTTCCCTCTCAATGGAAGCTCTAGTTAAAGAACTGCTCTCTCTGGGAAATGAAGTGGATTTGGAAAATGGGGTAGTTCTAAACTGCTTATGTGAATACGATTTTTTCAAAGAGTGAACTAAGTCACTCTGTTCTGCCTGTGGCACATGAGATTTCAACGTGAACCATCTGAGGAAACACATTGTTGACCTACTTGGCTTGGGACCTGTATTAGTTTGATAGGGCTGTCATAACAAAGTCCCACAAACTGGGTAGCTTAAAAACAGATCTATTGTCTCTCAGTTCTGGAGGCTAGAGGTCCACGATCAAGGTGTGGGCAGGTTGGTCCCCTCTGAGGGCTCTGAAAGTGAATCAGTTCCATGCCTCTCTCCTAGGTCCCAATGGTTTGTTGGCAAGCTTGGGCTTTCTCTGGCTTTGGCTGCATCACCCCAGTCTTCTCTTTCCAGCCACTACATGTCCACTGTCCTCCATATCATACTCTAATCCTGTCCTCTTTTCCTGCTCTATCCCTTGTGACTGAATTTACTCCTTGGCTCCAATGATCACCTTTAGGCAGCTAATTTTAAGTTGCTATTCCTAGCCTTGACTTCTCTACCCAGCTACCAACTCATGTTGCTAGTTGTTGGTACCTGAACTGCAATACAATTAAAACTGAAAGCATGTCATCCTCCCTGAGTCATCTTCTCTTCTCTATTACATTGTTTCTGTTAACTTATTCATATATTCAACGAGGCTTGGAATCTTGTGGCCCTAGCACATGTCCTTTCCTTTGTTCTCTTTTAGCCAGTCTCCATAGAAATCCTGTTGTCTCTACTTCTAATGTGTAAATTGTCTTTTTCTGACTTTTCCTAATCCAAAGTCCTCATTACTTTTCACCTGGGTGGCTTAAAGTGCTCCCTGTTATCTCAGCCTCCATCTGCTCCTTTCTAAACTATACCCTTCTTCATCCACTTTAACCTTCCAGAAGTCCAGCTGAAAAACATAATTGGTTCCCCATTTTCTATCATGTGGGAGATCATGAATCTCTTTATAATTCAGACATCTGAAGGAGAACTCTGGATCAAAAAGTGCTTTAAGGTAAATTCTGTGAGGGTAGAGGAGTATATTGATGTTTATTTCATCCCTGGCTAAGCACAGATTGACTAAGACTAGCTATTCATAACTCAACATTTGAGGGAGAAGGTTCTGTGTAACGTTAGCTTGGGCAGAACACAGAATTTGAAATTAAACCCTAGAATGGTATTCTAAGGCCATGGTTCTGAAGTTGAGGAGTGATGAACTGAAAATGAAATCAAATGGAAAATGAAGGAAAACTTCACAAATTTGCCTAGGCCCAACTTTGTCCAAAACACCCACAAACACATATCCATCTATTAATATATCCAAATGCCATGGTTCATACATACATATCAAAAACATACTGGACTTTGGCTTTTTCTAAGTGAGTCAGTAGGCTCATGACATGCTAACCATGCGTATTATTAACAGTCACCACAAGTTTCCTTGGACTAGTTCAGGCAACAGCTGCATAAATATTTCTTACATTGGCTGCCTGCCCCACACTACTTCTTTGCAGAAAAGACCACATTTTTTTTTTCCAGTTTAGTTCACTGCTCGTATCTCACGTGGCTTGACTGAAGAACGTTATTTCTAAAACTAGATCTGTTCCAAGCATAACTATGACTTCTGGCAGGTAGAGACACGATTTTTCTCCTCTGTCTGGCTTATTCCTGTACATCTTTCAAGACTTAGCTCAGAATATTCAGTAGCAAGAAAAGGGGACCTATGAATAAAACTATAAACTTTTTTTGTTCCTTTTGACCCTATGTACATCTCAGCCATAGAAATTCCTATATTACAATATAAGGAAATTTATTAATATCTTTTGCCCTACCTTGCTAACTGTGGGTGAATATCTCTGTATCCTATTTGTTTTGTTTTTCCCGTGCTGAGCTTAGTGATGGACAGGTAGCAGGCACCCAATGACTCATACTATTTGGGAACTCAAACTAACGTCCTCTAAAATGATATATTGTAAGGGCAAGTAGGCATGAGATTATTTTGATAAGAATAAGATCTTTATAAGATTAGTATGTGGGTTTTTTTCCACAATGATTTTCATAAGATGAATTGTGGAGAAATGCAAAGCAGTGACCTCTTTTTATGGCTCTGTTTACCTTCAAGCAAGATACAAGGTTTCAGTAAATTAACATCCCTCAGAATCCTTCTTGGGAGTACTGCTGATTACGTCTTGTCTTGACAACAACACAGACTTGTTATTACGAATATATCTATTTTTCTGGGACTCTCACTTCCTGCATCTGCAAATTAGAAATGAGAACAATTCATCCAGCAACAGGAGTGAACCTCCCATGACTGTGGTGAGGAAGAATACCTAAGAGTGTTTGCTCAAGGGCTCTTCTTTAGGTATGCTTCATTTCAGCTCCAAATTTTCCAGTGAACTCTGTATTTTGACATTGAGAAACAATGTTTTGGCACTGAACTATACGCAGAACATTTCACAATAAGTTGTTCTTATCAATTCACCATGTGATGTTTCCCTTTTAGCTGGATCACAAATTATTCTGGGGTTAGTGCTTTTAAACTATAGTAACAGATATGAATTGTGGATAGAAATGGTCTCTTAACTAGTAGTACTAGTTACTTAACTAGTAGTACTAATAGTGTGAACTTGTAAACATATTTTCATATGTTCATAAACATATTTTAGAGGATGGTGTTGGTTTTGTGGTGTCAATGGTTCTAATGCTGCTTTAAAAAAAAAACTCAGACAGGAGTTTTTAACAGGAGTTTAACAGAATGGTGTTAAATGAAAAGTTACAGCTTTAACCCTCATTATACTAACTAAAGATAATCACTTGGCATTATTTCCATTCTTAGATATCAGGTAGTTACTTCATCATTAGTTTGTTTCCCTGTGTTTAGGTGGGTGTGATTTTCACACACTCCTCCAGCCAATAAAAGCACCAGGTTTTAATGAGCTGTGTCTCTTGCTTGACAAATGTTGACACTGACAGATCAGTTTGTGTCTAAGTGTTCAGTTAATGTTTTGGAAATTAAGCTTAGAATTTCTACAATGTTTTACAATAAACATGTGTCGCCATTTTGAACTTAACATATTGCATAAAACTGTTTATAAGACCTGTACACATTGCTAAGCATTTATTTGCTTAAAATCAAAGGTCTCTAAAAGTTTTAAGAATTGTAAAAATACTGTAGAAAAGAGAAAAAGATGACTAGAATTGAAGAGTGAAAAAGAAATACCAGATGCAAATAACCTATAAGCTATAGTCAATATATTTGCACATGATAATAATTTATAATACATTATGACATATTTATGTTGTATTTCAATTAACTTAGATATAGTTCTAAGACCATACAGTCTTTTCCTTCCTCTTTACACAAATATACTTTTCACTTTCAAAAGAAGGAAATTTGTTACATACCTAGTCAATGACCATTAACACATCACAATAATAGACTTGAAAAAGTCTGCTCATACCCGCCTAAACCTGTATTTCCAAACGAACAGCATAAATTGTTCTTTCAATAATTCAATCTTTGGGCACATTAAAAATTGCATTTGAGAAGACTAAGCTTATTAATAAACATATAGATAAAAGACTTAGGTAGGGATTAGGATCTACTAGAATGGCTACATCTAATTCTCAATACTACTAATATATCTCTCTTGATTTAGCAACCTAAAATAATCTCTCTCAATGACCCACTATGACAGATAAGTAATTCATCTCACATTATGTCTGTTTTCTCTTCAACCCTTCTCCCAGGTTTTGCTGGTTACTGTTTTTTATAAGTCATCTTTCATAATTTCAAAAAATATGCTTAAATTCTTTTTTTGCCATTAATTTTAGACAGTATCTCAATTTCTGCTCCATAAAATGAGGAAATAAGAACTCTACACTATCCTTCAATTCTCTGCCCCTAACTCCCAGGTTTTGCCAACTATACCATTACTCTTAAATTATCAGTATTTATAACATTTATAGTACATTCTATAAAAAAATCCAAGAATTCATAAAATAAGGATAAAGTCTTGTGTTGTATAAAACCTTTGAAAATAAACCCTTGTTTTTATTCTTTTAAGTTTTTTTCCTTTTTTTAAGATTTATTTCAGAATATTCCAGAGGATACAGACACTTTAGTTACATAGATTGTCATTGCACCAGCCAGAGCTACAAGCGTGCCCATCCCCCAGGCTTGTTTTTAACCACTTCAGTACCGTGCTCACCGGCGGCAAAACCTGGCCCAGAGCCGGCACTCAGTCCGCACGACAGTTTGTGCTGTGCATGGACGACGGATCCGTTTTGCTCTTGTGTGATGAGGAAAGCTTTAAAGCACTGAAAGCTTGTTTTACTTTACAGGCAGCTTTAGGAAAATAACTATAATAACTCCTACTAAGGACTTGTTAAAAGG